>CAJFCP010025977.1:139826-153127 GCA_904066005.1 Synergus itoensis | reverse complement strand
TCTAAATGTTTTGAAATTTTGAGGAATTTTAAGAGGTTTCTAAAAATATTAAAAGATTTCTACTTTAGGCTATTTCAAAAGATTTGTAAGAGTTTTATGGGGGTTTAAGAAATTTTATGAGATTTATAATAATTTTAAGTGATTTCAAGAGACTTTTCTGATATTTCAAAGATTTTTTGTGAGAATTTTAAAGGTTTTCATGGAATTTGATAAAAGATTTCTAATAGTTTTAGCAGATTTTAATGATATAAAAGGATTTTAAATGTTACCGTAAAATTTCAAGAATTTTCTGGGAATTTCAAGAGATTTTAATGTTTGTCATCGAATTTTATGGAGAGATTTCAAAAGATTTTTAAGGGCTTTCATTTCAAGAAAGTTGATTTTTAAAAGATATTGTGGAATTTTTTAGATTTTATTGATTTTTATGAGATTTCTAATAATTTTAAAAGATTTCAAGAGATTTTTTTAATTTTTAAAAGATTTTGTAGAATCGTTAACGATTTCATAGAATTTTACAAGATTTCTAATCTAAAAATTCTAGGATTTGTTTAGAGATTTTTATGAATTTTAACGTGGATTTGAGAAGATTTATGAGTTTGAAAATTTTTGTGTAATTTGAAGGGATTTCATGGAATTTGAAGATATTTCTAATACCTTTAATGGATTTTAAGGGAATTTGATGAAATTTCAAGAGATTAATGATTTTGAAGGTTTTCGTGATTTTTTAAGGATGTCGAATTAAATGCGCGCGCAGAGCGCGCATTCGTTCTTTTATGGATAAATAATATATAATAAACTCTGTAATATGTTGGATTTGTTGATTTAATATGCTAAGTTCATAATAGTAAATGTATGATGAAGCATTAAAGTGTGTTTTTACTTTCCTGGAAAATCAGGGATTTAGCCTTGTAAAACCGGGAAAACGCCTAGAATTTGAATCGGTTGAGTCAGTAGACTAGACACCATGATTGTAAATATAGAGTTTTTAATCTAATTGGAACGCGAAAATTAAATTTAAAGTCATGACGCAGTTTATGAAAGCATTTTTTGCCTGAGGAATCTGAATTTTGAAGAAATTACAGTATTGGAGATAAAAGAAAAAGAGAAATAGTAGAACTCATGTAGAAATTCCGATCGGGGTTTAGTAGGGCCCTGGCTAGTTTTCCCTATTTCTAGTCGAGCTCTGGTAGGGAAAAATGGAGAAGGCCTGTCTAGATCTGTAACCCTGTTTTAGCCAGGTTCTAGCTAGAACTTCTGAGCAGGTCCTAACGAGAGTTAGGTAGGGCCCCGTCTAGACCCTTTCTATTATAATATTTTGGTTATTTACCATCTGTAAAGTACCAAATTCAAATTAATAAAGAATAAAAAATTCTTAAATGTCAAAAGTAAAGTTGGTGTATTTTATACATTATAAAACTATTATAAACATAATAATAGCACAGTTTTTTTTTCACTCTTACAATTTTATTTTTAACTGTGTTTTTTGTGAGAATTGGAAATATTTCAGTAAAATGGGCCATACTGGCTAAGACCCGAACAGTTCCTGACTAGAACTTCTTTGTTCTTTTATTCGAATCAGGGCCCAACTGAAACCTGGTTAAAATATCAGATTGGGCCCTAACTAGACGTGCATAGATTTTCTATTCACAAAGAATGGAAAATCCTAACAGTGCCTTAAGGGGTCCTGACTAGAATTTACTATTCCAGTTGTTCTAGCAAGGACCTGACTACCGCCCTAATGAACATAGGGACAAATGGGGCGATTTCTACATGGGAAATGAATCGAAAAGTCTTTTACTAATATCTGATTGAGTGAGGCGTTCTCCAGTTATTGAGGATTTAGTTCCACGGGCAATGATTGGTGCGCTGAGTCGAAGTCGCGCCCCTATAATAATGCAGGATTTTGTTTTGGCTGTAACTCGAGAACCGCTTAACCGATTTCAATACGCTAAAAGGATTTTTCGCTTGTTTTTTAATGGTGAAGACTCTCCGTTAATTAAAAATATATTTTAAAATGATTATTATTATATTAGGAAGAGGATGAACCCCAGTCAGGTAAAACTTGGAAATCATGAAAAACTTTGTTCCCACTGTACAGACCCTCCATACGTTTAAACTCGGTCACTTTATTTACTGATAGTTTCGCTTTTATTTCCGCATTAAATCAACGTTTTTTTTTTTGAGAAAGCACATTCACTGTTGTTTAAAAATGAATAAGTTAATAAATAACAAACAGTGGTTTACGTAAGTCAGTAGTCTCTTGCTAAAATTCTAGAGCCGATCGGTCTCGCGCCATGAATGGTTCGAGTGAATTTGTTTTCCGTGGGGTTTCGCAATCGTCGCCATACGCGGAAAAAGGTGCAGTGGGAATAATACGGCGGTGAAAATGAAACGATCGCGAGAAACCCTTTTCGGTGAGAAAACTTATATCTTACGCATTGTGCATAAGACTTGTTCGTGATCACAGTTTCGTTTCACGAAATATGGTGACAATACGTCGCAAATATCGGTCCTATAAATGTTCACTGTATGAATTGCGAATGGCTTTCACTTCTTGTTGATGATATAAATAATTCCAAACGGCGGGTGGGAAGTCAAAGTGATAAAAATCACCCGCGAATAAAAGTCGAGTGCAAACGATTAGAGGCCTAAATAGACTCTATAAATTATTATTTGATATATTTATTTTTTCTTTGAAATCTGATAAAATTCCTTGAAATTTCGAAAAACTTTATAAAATCCCAAAAATCGCTCAAACTTTTTTGTAATTCATCAAAGTCGATGTCACTGTTTTTGAGACGTTATTGTTTGAAAGTTAACGTTTAACGTTTACTGCCTCAAAATTTGTAACGCGTTATCGTTATCGTTACTTTTTTAAAAAATAGCTCTTAAAAATATTTTTAAATTACTTCAAAGACCTCAAATTCTTTTGAATTATTTTGAAATTTCCTAAAATCACTTGAAAACTCTTTGTTCAAGATCATCATATCATCATCATTATGATGATGATATATTTGACAATGATGTCAAATAATAATTCAAATAAATGAAAAATGTGAAAAATGCCAATTCGTGCGAATGAAAATTAAATTATCTAGTTATTTGTTATTTGAGAAAATCAAAATTATGCCAAATTTATGACCAACTAACCAATTTTCTTTTTTTTTTGTTTCAGGTAAGCAAATTTCAAATCGATAATTTTCCTTGAATAGCTGGGTAAGAAAAAAATCTAAAATTTAGAAATCTCGATTTTGAGTGAAGTGGAGATAAGATTAGATGGATTTTCAGTTTGAGAAAACTTTTTCGAATAATCAATCTAAATATTTTTATTTAACATTTGCAATTTTTTTTTAAATCTCTTGAAATCTTTTGAATTATTTTTAAATACTTTTAAGATGAAACTTTATAATTCCATCAAATTTTTAGTAATTCCTTAAAATCACCTTAATTCTTAAAAATTTGGTAAAATTTTTTGAAAATCGTAAGACTATTCTGATTTTTTTTTTAAATCCCTTCAACTTTTTTAAAAACATAAAAAATGTTTTGAAATTCCTCGAAATTCGCTGAAATTGAGTGGAATCTCTTAAAAACCTTTAAATTTTCTAAAATACTTTAAGATCTCTTAAAAATTCTCAAAATTTTTGATTTTTTTTTTTTAAATTTCATGTAATCTCTTGAAATTCCTTCAAATTCAATCAAATCTTTTTAAATAACTTTTAAATAATTCGCTTGACATTTTTTTTTTAAATCACTCAAAATGTCTTGAAATCTTATGAAATCTCTTAGAAATCCTAAAACTTTCTTGAATGATTTTAAAATTCTTTAAAATTCCTTAAAATCTTAAAATCCTTTTAAGATTTTTGGAATTTATCAAAATTCGCTAAAATCGATTGAAATCTCTTAAAATCCACTAAATTTTCTAAAATCTCTTAAAATCTCTTGAAAATTCTTCAATTAAAAAATTTTCTTTTATCTTGAAATTTCGTAAAAACCCTTCAATTCATTAAAATCTTTTTAAATAACTTTTAAATAACTCGCAAATTTCGGTAGACACCCTGATATTCGTTGTGTTAATTGATTCAATTTAATGAATTAAATTACATTATTGATTAAAAACTTTGAGTTTATACTAGAAATGATTTTGTCTAAAAAACTCGAGAAAATATTTTTGGATCTTGAGGTAGGGGTAATCGGTACAGTTGTTGGCCCCCCCACAGTCATTGGCCAGCGTATTGTATTTAGATAAATTACAAAAAATCTATACGTTTTATGTTACTTACAAAGATATCATTTAATACCTCAAACTCTGAGGTTTTAGAAACTATTAAAACATAATTTCATCATGCATATTAAGTATATTTACACTAACAAGAAATATGACCCTACTGAGATTACCGTGAAAATCACGTACATTGATCGAAAAGTCGTAGTACAGACGTAGTGTTTCATGACATTTCAGAGAAATTTTAAAAAACATAACCCGAATATTATGTTTTATAATAAATTAATAGAAGTTTATCGTCATCGATAAATGTTTTTTTTGCTTGAAATGAAGATATTTTATAAATAATTAGAGTTGCCAACTACTATATCGCGAATACGTGCTGACCACAGTGATTGGCCGTTCGGCCAATCTCTGTATCTGAGGTTATGTTATTGTTTTGGTAGTCATTGGCACTAAATAACTGAACTTGCGTTGTTGTTGTGGATAATGGTAAGTCTTCATTTTTATTGCTAGCATTAATTTTATTTGTTAAATAATTAATTTTTCAAGTATGCAATTAAAATATCATATGTTTTTGAACATTTAACAATTTCAATTTTTGCGGTAAATGTATCAAATGTCATATAAAAATGGACTTTACATACTTGAAATATATTTCAAGCAATACTTTTGACTTTAAAAGCAATACTTTTGACGAAAGTAAGGGTGAAATCAAGAAAGTAAAACACTAACATTCAATGTTTTTTATGCATTACGCTAACATAAAAATTTGTGATAAACTAGTTTGAAACTGCCTTGAATATTTGTCGTTTAAGTTATGAATATTTCAATATACATTGATATTAGTTCGATATAAAATAAATTATATTCCTATATTGTGATAATAAGTTCAATAAATATTATATTCATGCTTTTTCGATTGTGCTGTTGAATAAATTCATCAAAATTTATTAATAAGTCAGTAATGGCCAATGACTATCTCGAACATGGCCAATGACGGTGACAACTATTGCCAATGACTGTACTTTCGTTCATATTTAACATTTTTTGTTGAATTCTCTTTGAACACTCTAAATTTCGACATAAACTTCATAACATTTCAATAATTAAAGTTTCTTTTTTAGAATAATCAAAATGTACACCCATTTATACAATATTGGAATTTTTAAGCGAGTAAGATTGGTGCTGCCTCTCGTAAACTGCCAATCATTGTACCGATTACCCCTATATGAAGCAAAAATTTTTGGGTGTATCTTATAAAAAAGAATAGTGAGTATAAGTGCTAAATTGGTAGGAGAGAAAGGAGTGATGATAACCTCGAGGTCTGTGACACGGTGATAGTTATGTTCCGCTTATTTTAATGAAAGCTTCGATAGCTACGGGTCGGCAATGCGCGACATGTTGTCTGCTGTCTTATCAATCGTCGACTGACGTCTACAAGAAGTGCCAAAGACCCTTACACTCTGGTCACGATCGCTTTTCATGATTTTTCAAATGTCATTTAACATTTCAATGCAGCAAACAAACATGATCTACTTAGAGATTTAAAATATTATAGAGAGCGATTAGATATTATATATGAGTAACATCATTTTGTAGAATAACTTTCAGTTCACAGCTCGCAGCTGTCAATTGAGGTCAAAAAACCTTAGCTCATTTGCTCGTACTGGCGTTAAAAGTTTTCCTAATCAAGAAACATTCATTTATATCGATTTTCAAGGTTCTTATTCTCGTTGAAACATTTTAATCTTATAGCGTCTAACGGATTTTAAAATTTGAAACAGTTCGGAGGGGCTGGAATATTTAATTTCTTTAAATCTCGGATTTCTTTTATCAACAATTTTTCATATTCTGTGACCACTAATATTTATATCTTAAAGATCTGAATTTTTTAATACAGATGAATTTTTAAGATAAAACTAATAATTCATTTGGAACTCACCCCAAAGTATTCCTTAGGTAAAACATTCACCAAAAATCCTCTAATTCATGGGTTAAAAATTTTATTGTTGATACGTAAAATGAATTATTAAAATTATCCCTCCAAATGAACTGGAGGGATAAAATTTCTTCTGGTGTCTTTTAACATTGAGAAGTCTTATTATTAGCAATAAAATTTTGACCCAACGAATTAGGAAATTTTCTGTAAATGTTTTCAGGCTAAGGGATGATATGGGATGAATTCCAAATGAGTTTGGGGAATAAAACTTTTTAGAGTGTTTTCTAGCATTGAAAAGAATTATTATAAGCAATAAAATTTTGACCCCACGAATTAGGGTAAATTTGAATTTTTTAGGTCTAAGGGATGATATGTGGTGATTCCAAATTCGCGGGGGTATTGAAACTATGGTGGGTAATTTTTTGGATTGTATACAACTAGTTTTCATCAGGAAATATTGGATCATGTAATTTAAAAAAAAAAGAAAAATTTTTCTTCAATGTCATATTTTGAAAGTTTATTTTCCAATTTCCTTTTCCAAACTCTTTTTCAATACTCCTTTTCAAACTCCTTTTCCAATTCACTTTTCCAAGCTCGATTTTTCCAACCGCTTTTCCAATCCTATTTTCCAAACCCTTCTTCAAAAAATCTTTTTCAAACAATTTTCCCACCCATTTTTCCAAAATCTTTCTAAGACCCATTTTCAAACCCCATTTTGCGAATCAATTTTCCAAATTCCTTTTTGCAAACTCTTCTCTAATGTTCCTTTTCAAACCCATTTTCCAAACCACTTTTCCAAACCAGATTTTTCCAAACCACTTTTCTAAACTCTTTTCGACGTCTGTTTTCCAAAATCTGTTTTTCAACCCATTTCCAAATTCCTTTTCAAAATTTCTCATTCACACCTCTTTTCCAATCCACTTTCACCGACCCTTTTTCGAAATAAGTTTGAGAAAATGAGTTTGGAAATGGAGTTGAAAAAATTGTTGAAAGAATGGAGATTGGAAAAGACTTTGGAAAAGGGGTTAGAAAATTAGTTTTTTTGAAGGAGTTTTAAAAGAGATCTGGAAAAGTATTTAGAAAAGAGTTTAGAAAATGGTTTGAATAAGGGGTTGGAAAGATCGTTTTTGATGGTTAAGACGTTTTGAAAGTAGGTTTTGAAAAAAAGGTTTTGAAAAGGGGTTTTGAAAATAGGATTGAAAAATAAGATTGCAAAAGGGTTGAAAAGATGGACTCTGGAACAAAGGATTGGAAAAGGAATTTGAAAAAGGGGACTGAGTAAGAAATAAGAGTTTTGAAAGTAGGTTTGTAAAATTGGGTCAGAAAAAGAGTTTTTGAAAATGAGATTGGAAAAGTGTGATGGAAAAGGACTGGAGAAGATGTTTGAAAAAGTCGGTTCATAACGAGGTTTAGGAAAATAATTTGGAAAATGGGTTTGTTAAAGAAATTAAGTGGGGGGGTTCGGAGAAAAGTTTGAAATAGGGTTTGGAAAAGTTTTTTGTGAAATGGGATTGGAAAAACGGGTTTTCGAAAGAGGGCTTGTAGAAGAGTTTCGAAAAATGAGTTGCAAACGGAGTTAAAAAAAAAGAGGTTTTGAAAATGGGTTTAGAAAAGAATTTGGAAAAATGAGTTGGAAGATAAGTTTGGAGAAAAAAGTTTGGTAAAGGAATTTTTTAGTTGATTTTGAAAAAGAGGTTTGGAAAGAGTTGAGAAAAGTGCGTTGGAAAATGAGCTCCGAAAAAGAGAGGAACAGTAAATGGAGTTTGGAAAGACGTTTTTGATGAATGTTGTTTCTAAAGAGAGTTAAAAAAAATTTCCTGTTTTTTCCCCCACCTCGAATCGTAATTTTCGAATAGAAAGTAAAAAAAGTGGTAGATTATGTATCACCTCTAAATAAGAGGATTCCATACGATGGCACGCAGATCTCTCATATTCTATATATCGCCTCCTAACTGGTTTTTAAGTCCCTCTTTAATTAATTCAAATAATCTTTGCTCCCACGCGCGTGTCCAGTGACCGTAAACTAAGGGGTGGGAAGTCCCGGGACATAAATGTAGCAGTTTACGGGACGCGTGTATAACGCTCTAACGTTTTGCGGAGATCACACGTCATACAAGTGCATGCACCGCAGGCGGTGCGGAGGCATATGATTATCAAACGGAGTCCATTTCCTGGTGCATTAAAGCTAACAGTTAACGCGATGTAATGTTTATAATTAATATTAACCTCCTCGCTTTTACGGACGCGCTCTACAGGGCTCGATTAACGGCTCAATAATAAATCCACTCCGTTCGAATCGATTATCACCCCCCCCCTCTCTCCCGCCTCATCTCTCCCTGAGAAAATATTTAGTAATTAAATATTCGATTTACTATTTAATGGAATCTGCACTCTTCTCATACACTTACGATAGATTAAATTTCGTTTTTTTTTTGTAATCTCCACGCCTCGAGCCGTAATTTTCAAATAAAAATTGTAAAAATTAATGTTATGTATCATTTCTTCAAAGAGAGATTCTACTCGATGGCAGGAACGTAATTGATTCTTTATATTTTCGCCATCTTGATTTTCGTCCTTTTTTTCCCACTTTGAATTACTATTTTGTAATAACAAGTACAAAATTAAAGGTTCTGTATCTATATTCAAAGTTGGGATTCCATTCAAAGGCAAGAAAAACCCTCACTTTCTACATTTCCACCATTTTCCTTTTTCTTCTTTTTCTCCACTTCGAATCGTAAATTCGTGATAAAATATACAAAAATTGAGGTAATGTATCCGTATTTGAAGGGGGTTTTTTACTTGATGGCAAGGAGAGTTCAGACCTTTTAGAACTCTTATATCTTCTTTCTGAGGCCCCTTCTGGATATATTTTATTATACAGATATGGAAAAGGGAAAGAGAATGAGGACGGCAGTTGGGAAAACGACGGCGTCTTTGTCACGCCCACGCACATTCTATGGTGATTATATGATTACGTGATTACAATAGCGGGGCGGGTGCATGTAACGCGTAAAGACTAAACGTACGAGATGTCAACGAGACTGAGTCGCACGTGTCTCGCGGCAAATTTTCAACAATTAATACGCGACCTGGTGACAGCGGAACACGAACCAGGAAACGAAGGGGTTCCGCCCGTTCCTCGTTTCGTTCCTTGCACGTGGCCGCCCGCCCGCAAAGAGCAAAGCGGCTAATTAGCGATGGACACAAGCCGACCTACCGGCACGATGCTATTATTTATTCAAAGTCCACTTTTACGCTCCACTATGTTTCCATTAAACGAAAATGAACTTGATCCTGTGCTTGTTTTGGCAAATTGTTTCTACTTTCAGGAAAAAGAACGAATTTTTTTTAAAACGTTTTTCGATTTGAAAAAACTACCTCGCTACTAAAAATTAAATTACCATGTCTAAATGGAATCATATATCGCTCTCAAAATTTAGAAATTAGAATATAGGAAATGAGACATTAAATTGCGTTTGTATATTTAGTTGTAGTCAAAATTTTGAAAAAAATCAAGTCGGCAATGCAGGGATCTGTTTTTTTTCAAAATGGTGGCTCCAACTAAATATACAAAAATTTTTAATATTTTTTCAGCTAAACTGGAAAAAAAGTTCCCAATTGCAAAAAGCTTAGAAAATTCTCTTGCATTAACATGATAATATTAATATTGTCAAAAACCACCCCTATCTTGTCCAATCGAGAATCTATTTTATTTTTATTTTTTAGATTTTCAATTCCTAGGGTTTAGTATTTTAAAATCAATTTTGAATTTTTTAAAGTTCAAAAAAACCTCAAATTTCAAACATACTTATTTTTTGTTTAAATCAGTAATTTTTTAAGTGTAGTTTCTGAAAGTTAAGTGTAGTTTTTGGAAACTTGGGTTTAAGGTTTTTGAGGAAATAAAAATTAGCTTTGATCTAGATTTTCTTGTAATTAATTTACATCTTTGAATAGTTTTTGTTTTTTTTTTTTTTTTAATTTTAGAGGTCGATGATAAATGAAATAAATAATAGTAAAAGATTAATGGAAAACTTGTTGAATTAGGTGGTTTGGGTGAGGGGTAAATTACATGGAAATTTTATCTTTGAACTTTTTTCCGCTTCCCGAAAGACATTTCGAGAAAGACATGATCGAGAAAGCTGAAGGAAAAGGGGATGAGCCAGGGGTAAGAGAGACAGAATAGAGATTCACCCACTTTAGTTAAATATTTAAGTAACAGCGTATTCTACTCCTGAGAACGGCGCGTAGCTTCCAAGTAGGAGGGCGAAGAGGAGGGATGAAAATGTCGCCGACTAACCTTAAGTAGGTTCTTGTGTATCCTGATACTTCCAAGAGCTTCCAAATTTTTTATTCCTTCAAAATCTTCTTTTTCTTTCTTAATTTTTGATTAAATGTCGAAAGAGTTTTATTACAACTCATATACATATATCATTTTGCCATTCCCATAATTCATTCTCTCAAATGTCAGTTCTTAATTCGACTCTTTCAAAGTTTTATGATCTTATAAAGTTTTGAAGTGGGTTCACCTCGCGACTTTAGATGTTTATAAAATTCTTAAAAGTTGATATTAATACTCCATTTTTTTGGAGCTTTTTTTGTTTGATGGCACACATATTTTACGATATATGGTTTAATTTCATGATCAGTTCTCTACACGGTTTGCATAACTTTCGAAAAACTTCTTTCACATTAATCGGGCAGTGTATCACTTTATAAACTGAGGATTTTGAAACAATTTTTAATGGCGCTTGTGACCCTCGTCGACACTTGTCACAGTCGAGTTATATTCACTAGGTGTAGAGAGAACCGCGCGGTTGATATAAACTCTGCGAGTGCGATGACATTATATTTCTGCCGTCCTGTGGAAAACTAACGACCAGGTCAATGGAAAATCGAACTCATTGCACTGGGATTGATATTGTCCTGCGACTGTTCGCATTTGCGTGATTGCCTCACGCAGATGTGTCATCACAATCGCGATAAAAAAGTTATTCAGTAGATTCGAAATTCTGTAACAAATCCAATTACGGAATTGGAGACAAAAGAACTTTTCAAATAACTTTTTGGACAATTTTCGTTGAAAACTTCATGGCTTACTACAGAATATTCTTCGGCTGGAAAAAAGAAATCCAAACGTCCTTTACGAAATTCTAATTGAATAAGGCGTTCTCGAGTTATTGAGGATTTAGTTTCACGTGTCGTGATTGGTGCGCCGAGTTGCACTCGCGCTCCTATCACAACGCGGGATTTACTTTTGGCTGTAACTAGTGATGGCTTGTGACCGGTATTACCGAATTACCAAAAATTTGCCAGTAATTACCGGTAAATGTTTACCAAATTGGTAAATTCAAAATTTTAGATAGGTAAATGTTTTTTTTTTTCGAAAATCTAACTCTATTTCCTAATTTAGATAATTGTACATATTTTTGGAACCATATGTTGTTTCAAAAACGCGTTAAGGCCATGTGATACTTTTGAGACGGGGTAAATCAGGTCCAGATTACCCAATTATTTGTCCACAAAAATGAATATTTTTAAAAAAATGAATTCGGATGTGTTATAAAATATATTAAGGGAGGTTTCTTGACTCTCATTTTTTGAAATAATGAGAAAAAAGTAATTATTGTCACTTCACCTAACTTCACTGCACCTAACCTCAAAGTGACAAATGCATTACAGATTTTATCATGAAAGAACTTTTTTTTCATGATTTGAACTAAACGGAGTCAATAAACCTCCGTTTCAGTGTTCTCTATCATTCCCTAAAATTTCTCGGCGAAATATTAATTTTTGTTGGAGAATAATTGGGTAAATTGAAAATCAATAAAATACAAAAATTTTCAAAGTATCACATGGCCTTGATCATTTAAATAAATGAAAAAATGGTCCGTTGTATCCAACTAGCAGACAACGACAGTGTACAACAGATGTCAGATAGTCCCATACTCTGATACATGTATTCAGTGGCGGATTTACATAAGGGCACATGGGGCACGTGCCCAGGGGCCCCCACAAGCTAGGGGCCCCCGGTTCTCACAAAATAAATATCCTCTTTTTTCATTCTTTTTCATTCTTTTTTCATTCTTTTTTCATTCAAATATAAAAAAAATATGCAATAAATATTGTGTAATTTGTAATATTTTAAATCCCTTACAAAGGGGCCCCCACACTATTAGTGCCCAGGGCCCCGCTAAACTTAAATCCGCCGCTGCATGTATTGGATTTATTGGATTTGAGAAGCCGAAATTTATATAAAAAGTGGATGAAGTCTATACTTAAGCAATAAATGTAAATTTTAAAAAATATTATATTCAATCAATGGTGTATGTATTTATCAAGTTTTCGATCACATAGAAAGTTGTTAGACCTAACCTGAAAATTAGATTTCTCTATTTCTTATTGTTTAAAAAACTGGGTTTTATTTTCTATTCTATTTTACGCACTCTCCTTTACAAATTAGATATCTGAAAATTATTTCTTTATTGGATAAACTTATCATTGAAGTATAGATATACATATAGATAGTTATACCTATTCTCCTTTGAAAAATTTATTTACTTTTAGGTTAAAAAACAATTAAGTTAAATATCGTTCTATAAACGTAGTGTATTATAGCGAATGACCGGTAATTAATTTATACGTTGGATGCTGAATGAAAGAAATATAAATGTCGTTTTTGTGACAAAAGCTTTGTCAAGAATATCATACAAAATGTTTCGCAAACATTTTTTTACAATATTTACATACGAATTCATTTTTTTCTCCATAAATCAATTGAAAATGTTCATTCACAATATATGTGGGTCTAATACTTGGAATTTTTTCAATCAGAACAATTATGAAATTTTGGAATTGCTTTTCTATAATATCAAAAAGTATGGTTATGTAATTATGTTTTGATAATGACGTTGCTGTGTCGTCTGCAACAGCCCCGTGGTACTCCTTCAGAGGCCTGTAGAAAGAAAGTGTACCATGTGTTGATTGAGCCCGAGTGGCGGCGCCACCTATTCAGAGGCCCTACATTTAAAGAAATGCATGGTGAAAATGTTAAAAATCGGTTTTTTACGTGGTAAAAACAATTTTCCCACATTTTTTTTGTATGAAGCAATGACAGTTAGGGTGTTTGACATATTTTAA
>CAJFCP010025977.1:97694-107937 GCA_904066005.1 Synergus itoensis | reverse complement strand
CTTCGGATTAGATTGGAATAAAACTGTTTGGTTCGGACACAAATTCTGGAATAATCAGTTTCCAAATTCAAAATGGTGGATCTAAAATAATAAATTACTCAGAATTTGATGAAAATTAATATCTTGATATTTCTGGATTTACTGAAACCAAAAATGTGACTAGATTTTCAAAAACAGTATATCTGATGATTCTTAAATTTACTAAACGAGAACGAACGAGCGCTCCGCGCGCGAATTTACTTTCTTTTTACATGTTCTAATTTATAATATTTCATTTCTTCTTTCCAAAAAAAAACTAAGTTTTATTGGACTAATTAACTAACTAACTTCCTTATGTTTTATAAATAAAATAATTACTACATGTATTTTGACTTATAAAAAATAATAGTTATTAGGTTATTTTCAAAATTAACTACTTTTACAGTTATATTGATGTGATAATAAATATTAATTTTTTATTTGACATATTATCATAAGACTGTAAATTTCTTAATTTTTTTCTTTTTCGAAGGAGAAACCTCGCTTAAACATTTATACAACTGTGAATGCAGTAAATTTTTAGAAGAATGTTATTACCCACTTTTTTTATAACGCGCTACATGTGTAATTAGTTATTTATATTAAAATTAAAAATAATAATAATAAATGCGAATCGTTCTTTACTTTGCGTATAAAATTTGAATTGATTTTAATCTAATATTTCTCTCTAAAAAAATCTGCCTTCCTTTGTTTTTAAATATTATATTTTACGATACATTTATTTCTTTAAAGTGTGATATTTTATAAAGTATTGATTTAGACATTTATAGATAGATAATATAGATAATACGGATAGATTTATAATTGATAATATGTTTTATATATTTATCTTCTTCTATCAAAAAACTTATATCAAAATATAAAGTTTATTTTAAAAAATATCACACTCTGAAGACATATTTTGATCATTTTTGCACAACTTCGTCAAATATTTTTCTCTTACAATCGGGAAAAAAAACGTACTTAAAAGGCAAAACACCTGAACGCGTGTTTCCTCCTCCACCTTTACATTTTTTTTAAATCTTATATTGTAATTTTTTTTCTGTAAGACATAATTCAAATTTTTATTTTAAAAAATTTCAGTTTTGTAGGAATAACAGTCACGTAACATGAATTTTAAAAATTCGACCAATCTTCCTAAAATATATATTTATAAAAATGTTTTCCTTATATTTTGTAAACTAAATAAGTACTATATCCCTTTTATGTTATAAAGAAAATAATAATTATTAGTTTGTTTTCGACATTAACTACGTTTACTGTAGTATGGATGTTTAACCCGATCACTTTATCGCATTTTTTGGCAACTTATTTGTTTATCGTGGGTTGTTTCAGACCCAAGCCATATTAAAACGTTCAATTATTATCAATACAAAAATCTGGTAAAATTCCTGTACTCTCTTGATCTCTTCGTCTTTAAAGGCACAGCATAAAGATTGCAAAAATATTTAAACAAATATTTTATTTTTATTTTTAGTGATAAACACACCCACCTCCCGAAAATGCAGATATTTATTAAAAAATTCATGTAGGTCTGAAACGACCCACGATAAACAAATCGGGTTAATTTTGGTTTCTATTTCTCTAAAGAAAATACAGCACTTACATTTTTACAGTATTATTTGAAAAACCGGTTAATTAATTATTAAATTAATTTAAAATTAGTCATAATAAAATAGTTAATTGTTTATTTTAAATATAAATATAAAACTGCTTTCATAAAACCATGATTTTTGATATATTTCAAGTTTAGACTTATGATAAAATCATGATTAACGAAACCCATTTCAAATGAGCACGCGGAATTTTCGAACGTAGGGATTTAAAATTTCCCGCGTCACACCCCATTTTCGGTATTTGACCAATAAGGAAAAAGCGTTACGTTACTGATGATCTTTTTATAATAGGATAGAATATCAAAATTCGAAATTGCCGTTGAAAAATGATATTTAACTATACGTAAAAAAAAAATGTAGTGTTTCGCCGTCTGATTTGAAATAAGAGAACCAGTCACAGTATAAACTCAGCGGCAAAAAATTGAGGTTGCACTGTGCCAATATCACGCACCATTCTGCATTCGTGGCAAATGAGCACGAAGGTGAAAAAAGCTTAAACGCAATCTTTCTAGAGTATTATTATTGACGTTATTAACTGTGTGAACGTGCAGTTTATTATGATCGCTTTAGGCACGTGGAACTCGTTAGTGGAGCGAATGGCGACCGACTGTTCCAACTATTTTGACGTACAGTTTCGCTGGTACTTATATAGTCGGCTGGGCCGGGCGTCGGGTGAGGGTGTGTGACCAGCTATCGGTCGTTCTGCTACTACCTGTTGCATCCACGGGGCACTCTTTTTCCTCGGATTTTCTCCATCGCGAGAAACGACGCTACGCTTAATCTTTTTACGCTCCCACTTTTAATGGGGATAAATAAACTCTTCGATTAAATATCTTCCTCGAATCTCTTGCAATGATTTTTTCAAACGTGGAAAAGAAAATATATAGTAAGAAAATTGGGTGTACTTCCGAAAAGGTAAATTCTCCGATTTTGTTTAAACTCTCTATATACTTATGTATTTTGACACACTGATTACGAATATGATAGTGAAAATTTGCAAAAATTTTCTTTTCTTTTTTGCATTTATCTGAGTCAATATGCAAAATTTTAAAAAAATGTTTTAAACAAAAG
Source organism: Synergus itoensis (assembly GCA_904066005.1). Lineage (NCBI taxonomy): Eukaryota > Metazoa > Arthropoda > Insecta > Hymenoptera > Cynipidae > Synergus > Synergus itoensis. The sequence goes on along the minus strand of CAJFCP010025977.1, from coordinate 105,211 downwards.
TAGTAATTATTGCTTTAATTATTTTCCTGATTATTATTATTATTATTATTATTATTATTATTATGTTATAAATTAATATAATAATTAATAAATTCTTGTTTTTTACATTTTAGTTAGAGTGTATTCGACTTTGTTTTATGTTTAAATTAGTTTATTTATTTATTACATTCTCATCAGAGAAGGTATTAGATTTGTGTAAAATTTGACCCCCCCCCCTTTTTGTCAAATGTCCACGTTTTGGGACCTCCTGAACCAGAAAAACATGTTTTTACGAATGTGTCTGTCTGTCTGTCTGTCTGTCTGTAGATATTTAGTTTGTGAGTACGATAACTTTCGAAAGAATATAATTTTTTTTATGTAATTTTCGATAAAAATTCAAAAAGTTGGAGCATTTTGGAAATTTTTGAAACCACTTTTTTTTAATTTAAAAATTCTATGCACGGATGTTCGTAGTACTCAAAAAGTCGAACAATTTTTCCTAATGACTTTTTTCGATACAAAAAAATTGAAAGACATAACATTCTGAAAATCCAAAAAAATGAAAGAAAACTTAAATTAGAAGCCAAACAACGCACGATATGAAAAAAAGTTTAAAGATGAAAAATGTTTCTTCTTGAACGCCCTATAGAGTAGGCATAACAACTTTTTGAATTTCCTTAAAAAATCGAAAATTCAAATTTTGAGCCAAATAACGCGAGATGCAGATAAAATGATACGAAACATAATTATTGGCCTTAGAAAGATATACAAGTTCTCCTTTGGCCATTTTTCAATAGGATGTGTAGTTTTCGTTTTAATCATGGAAAATATTGTTAAACAGAGCCGAGCGCGAAGCGCGAGGTTTAAATCAAATATCAAGCGCTAAGCGCAAGTGCCCTGATGAACCTAATAAGTAAATTAGTTTTCTTTTGCATTCATTAATTTATTTGTAATTAATTAAAATCTTAATTTCGATTTGTATCGTAATAAAACTTCCGTTTTTGAAAATGGAAATTAGTACTAAACTAAAATTTCGCTTCCAAATATATATGTAACCGAAATTAAAGATTCACTACCAAAATCGAAATTCCATAATAATCAGAATTAAAAAAGAGAATGTAAAAAACACTCCACTTTCCGTAATTTTGAAAACTTTTTTAAATCCTTTACGGTTCAAATGCTGGAAAAATTGTAAATAAATTTATTTTTGTAATATATACAATGAAATTCGCTGTTTGTTCAATTTTGTGTATACATTTTAGATTTCATAGTCTGCTTTCAGCCGCTTAATCTGAAAAAATCGTTCTTTCTCATCCGGATTGGGAAGAACTCACCGTAAAATACCTAGAATCAATAAAACATTTTTTTGTATTTTTTTTTTTTTTTTATAATTCCCTTGTGGGTCCGCGAAAGAGAATCTCGAATAGGCATAATGCAAACGGTCCAGCCGCGTGCCTCCTAATCCTCACAAAGCTCTCTACTTACGTCCCGAAAGTGCCAACTTTAACTTCCGCGTGGCGCAGTTCAAACATAACTTCCTGGTTTAGACTTTAGGGGATGTTAAGTGCAGCTAATCCTCTATTTTCCGTCGTAATTTACAAACGCTGCCTATTTCCGCGTTCTGCTCTCAACCCTCATAATCTCAACAAATAAGGAATAGAGGATTTAAGAAATACATAGATTTAAAATTATCTAATTAAGACCATGTATTAGTTATCCGATCCCTACCTTATCGACATTTTTTCTCTGCAACATTACCTTTAAATTTAATGAGATATCAAATTGAAAATTTCTAAAATTAAAATTATTACGTTTATCTGGTCCTAAATACTTACATTTATTAACAAAAAATTGTTTTGAAATTTTTTTTTTGTTTTAAGATAGGTGACCACCTTGGAAGGCTAAAAAATGCACCATTTTCAATAATTTTTTTTTCAGGCCCTGTATAAGATATTACAATGATTTTTTTTTTAAACTTTTATTTGAAGCTTATAAAATATAAAAATACTTGATTTTTCTTTAATTTAATTTTTTAACAACTATCCAGGAGGCGCCAAAGCTGAGGCCTCAAAAAAGTGCTGTCCCATGGCGGACAGTTAATCTCAGAATTGGTGAATCTGAAAAATAAAAAAAATACGGCATCTTCAAAAGAAAGGTCCTTTACGAGACAATCTACCACAATTTTCCCAAAAAAAAAAGAAAAAAAATGGCGGATGTTTGAAAAAAAATGTTGAAAAAATTTCCATTTCTATTCTCTGCTAAAAAAAAATGTTATAATTAACTTTTTTTTGAAAAATGTGGTAGATTCGCTTACAAAACATCTCAACGAACAAAACAAGACCAAAAACATATTGAATTCGGAGATTAACTGTCCGCCATTTGAAGAAAAGTAGTTTCAAGAAAAACGCGTTTAAAGTTTTTATTCGCTATGTGCACGCGCTTCCAGCGCGTGCACACTTTCACGAATTTCATTTTGTTAGAATTCGAATTTTTGGAAAAAAATTTTTGGGGGTGATTTTTAAAAGTATAAGGATTGAGAAAATGCAAAAAAAATCGATTTCTTTAAATTTACAAGGTGGTCACCTACTTTAATAAAAATTAAGGCTCACACATGCACTCTAAAAACAGTCTATTGACGGTCAAACGATTCCTTTTACCGTTAAAGGATTTTCTATTCAAAATTGGTACGAGAGGAAATCCTTTAACAGTTAAAGGATTTTCCTTTCAAATGCTATCCTTTTACTGTAAAAAGATTTCCTTTGATGGGAAAACTAAAACTAAAACAATGTACAATCACTCATGCATAGACGCACTTCACTCAGTAGCCTACAAATGCAATCCTTTAATAGTTAAAGGATTTCTTTTCATAGTCAAAAGAAATCATTTATCGGTAAAACTATTTTCATTTTGCACTTAACAGATGAGTTTTTTGACAGTGAAATGATTCCTTTGACAGATAAAAGAAATCTGCTTAATTTCAAAGGATGCATTTTGAAAGGAACGTAATTTCACTGTTAATAGAATTTTTTTTAGAGTGTGCCTTAATTATAATTATGCAAAATAGAAAAATACAAATTTTCTTCTTCTTTTAAGCTGATTAAATATTTTCTTGACTGTGGAATATTTATTACCTCCTATTAAAGGAACTCGGGAAGGGAATTAAAGCAAGTTTGTAAGGCGGGGCGAAATACGAGTTACGCTCGAGGTATTTGACCTCCTGCAAAAAATCGTAAACGATTAAGATATCAGCGTCGATCCGCAATTAATAGCTTTCTTCCCAGAAGACTTGAGTAAACATCTTTTTTCGAAAATAGGGATTTTTTTTTATTTTTAAATCACAACGATTTTGTAAATGTAATAAAGTAGTAAAAATTCGACTGAATCGTTGACTGCGCCATTGACAGGTATTTTTTGTTTAATTTTAATTGTTCCATAATTATTTTAGCAAATTTTTTTTCTTGTAATTTCTCTGTAATTATTTCGATCATTTTTTTGTAATTTTTTTCTGCAATTTTTTTTTTAAATTTTGACAGTTTTTTTTTTAACTTTTACCTTCAATTTTCAAATTTTTAACTGGACATTGTGGACAATTTTTCAAAAATTTTCTGCAATTGTTTTTTTCTTTTAATTTTGGCATTCTTTCCTAGATTGGAATTTCAACTGAACCGCGGATCGACAATTTAAGAATTTTTTATATTTTTAAATTTTTTTTCTGAATTTTTTCTGAAATAAAAAAGAAAAAAAATTCTGTAATTTTTTTCTTGTAATTTTCTCTTGACTTTTTTCTGGTTAGAATTTCAACAATTCTAAAGTAAAATACAGTTAAAATTTCAACTGGACCGCGGATCGCCAATTTAACAATTTTTTATTTCTTTACTTTTTTTTCTGAATTTTTCTGAAATTAAAAAAATTTTCTGCAATTTTTTTCTTGAAATTTTTTCTAGTTAGAATTTCTATGATTCCAGAGTAAAATACATAAAGTTAAAATTTCAACTGGACCGCGAATCGCCAATTTTAACCATATTTTTTCTCTTTTAATTTTTTCTGCAATTGTTTCCTTGTAATTTTTTTCACAATTTTTTCTGTAATTTATTTTTCTTTTAATTTTTTTTTTTCTATAATACAATTTTATCTACACTTTTTGGTTCTCTTAATTTTTTCTTCAATTTTAAAATTTTTAGCTTGACCGTGTTCTGCAACATTGACAATTTTTTTCGTTCTTCTAGAATTTTTTCTAAAATTTTGTCTACATTTTCGTTTCTTGTAATTTCTTAGGAATTATTTCTTCAATTTTTTTTTCTTATAGTTTCTTCCTCATCTGGACCGCAGTCTGCCAATTTAACAATTCTTTTCTTTACACTTTTTTTGTTGGTATAAGGGATGACTTTTATTCACCCTGAACCTAACGTCGAACACTTTTCTCGATTAGGAGTGGGGTGGCTGAATTCAGAGTGGAGGGGAGCGTCACACATCGGGATCAAATACGCATGCGTGCAGGCGAACGCTTCTCGTATCTGGTGTGAGTGAAAAATGGAAGGGGAAATGTCGCTGGACTTCAACTTCTCCAGCATCCGCGATCGTGCGGAATAGCGATAGCCAACTAACAAAACCAGTCGCTTCTACACAGGCCAGCCAGCTGGCCGCCGCTACTAATCCGCGATTGTTTTCAGGTCATTCTTTCCACTTCCTTAGTGCTGATTCTTGTTTTTTTTTTCTTTTTCTTAAAAAAACTTACATTATTTCTTTAATTATTTTTTTTTTAATTTAATATCTTCAACAAATTTAAAAATCGAAAAGTGATCGTTCCACAGAAATAGTGAAATCTAGTGTTGTGTTTTATAAATAAATATGAATTTCTTCATTAATTATTTTAGAAATTTAATTTCATAAAAGATATTTTTCCCTGGATCTAAATTCTTAAAAAAAAATGAAGTTTTCCAAAGTGTGATATTTTCTCTAAAAATGGACCGAAGCTTCAAAAACAATGCGGATTTCAAAATGAACCAACAGAACTTCAAGTTGAGTGACTTTGGAATCGAGAAACAAAATCGGGATTTAAAGACTGCGCGAAATGTGCGAAAAACTTGTGGTTTCGCGGAATTCACAGTGCGACCTTTAGCCGCTGAATGTTCTTATAGTAGAGTGCTAACAAATCTAGAGGGTTTGGAAACAACACCAAGTCCGGAGTCGAATCACATTATTGTAGCGAGTCCAAATGTCTTCTGGAAGCAATATGGTGGTCAAGAAAGTGGGGTAATTATCATAATTAGATAAATATCTTTGAAAGTCGCGCGAAAAACAGACTGAAATGACCGAAATGATGAGGAAAATTTAATTTGTGAAAGCGTGGATGAAAAACAAGGGAAATCTAGGCTTTTGTCGTTTCAATTATTAGTTACTTGGGTTCAGGACGATTTAATCATTTAATTAATTAAATTTAAAAAATGTTATTAAACGTTTTTTCTCTTGTCCTATATATTTACTTCAATTTCATTGGTAATAATTTTGAATAAAATTGGCAGTCATGTTTAATTCAATTGGTATTAATTTATAAATCAATTGGAATTTAGTTAAATTCGTTGGTATTCGATTGGTATTCAGTTGGAGCTTAATTTAATTAAATTGGATTCAGTTGGATTCGAATTAGAATTTAATTGATTTAATCTGAAACTGAGTCCAATTCATTTCAAATTTAATTGTATTCCATTTATAATATTTTGAATTCAATTGGTACTAATTTTTAATTAAATTAAAATTAAGCTGGTTGGTACTCAGTCAGAATTTGATTCAATTGGAATTTACATAAATTCAAGTGGTGTTTATTTTTACTTCAATTTCAAATTTAATTGCATTCCATTTATAATATTTTGAATTCAATTGGTATTAATTTTTAATTAAATTAGAATTAAGCTGGTTGGTATTCAGTCAGAATAAAATTCAATTGGAATTTAGATAAATTCAATTGGTAGAATAGAAATGCAGTTAAATTCGTTGGTATGAGTTGAATTCGATTAATATCCAGCTGGAATTGAATTTAATTAAATTGGATTCAGTTTGATTCCAATTAGAATTTAGTTTAATTAATTTCATCATAAACAATAATTTGTAATTATTTATCTCGTTTGTGTATTCTTTCCAAAATACAACAACGTGCCATATAACTCTTTTCATCTTTCATATTACAACTTCTAATCTACTTACCTTAAGATAACCGTATCTGTCTATTTAAATACACCTTTTCGTAAATCTTCTATCTCACAATTTTTTTTTATTCTCAAGCAAATATTTTTGTCTATAAAGCATTATTCATTTTACGAACTGAATACAATGAAGTAATCTCTGTTTATCTGCTTTTATCTTTTTCTTAAATGAAATTTCTAAAAAAATAAAACGATCTTTTGCGAAAGTTTTCATCCAAAGAAACGAAATTAAAATTTGATTTCGAAATTTATACCGAAATTTACGTTTTGATTTAATAATTGGAACAAATAAAAAGTATTATTCAAAATTGACTCAAAATCAAGTTTCGTTTTCAAAATTAAATAAAATATTTTTTAAAAAATAATAACGACTTTTAATAACGACTTTTATTCCTTTTTATTGTGGGACTTTCCGTTTTTTACGAGTCGCAAGTTTTGGGCCACAAATACAAAGAAAAAACTGGTACTACTTTTCCCAAGATTTAGTACATTTCCCAAGTACTTGAGTGGAAATAAAACAATAAAATAAGGTGTGACGAGAGTTCAGAGTCGAAGAGACGAAAATAATCCAAGTATCTGTAAGTACCGGATGGTCCCATTCTTTATTACCCCAAGGGCTTTGGGACAGTTTCTTGAGGTCTCGAACGGACACGTAAAGTTAAAGAGCACTTGGTGCATTGCTTGTGAGAATAATAGATATACAAGTGCCAACGGTGGCAGTAATAAAAGGAAAATAGGCTCTAAGGCAGGCACTAGAACTAAACCGTTTACCTTTTAGGGCTCAAATCCGACCCTCTTGCGGTTTACCTTATTATGGGTGACTAAAATTAAAACTGAGCAGGTACTTTGTAAAATGACCATTCGAGGGTTCGAGATCAATTCTCATAATTATTACTTAATTTTAAAAATTAGACAAGTCCCCAAAAAACCAAATAAATAAGCTCGAATTTATCTAGAATTTGATTGAATTCAATTGGTATTCAATCGGAATTTAATTCAATTGGAATTTAGCCAAATTCAATTTATAGAATTCATTTTTGAAAATTCAATTGGAATTTAGTTAAATTCGTTGGTATTCAGTTGTTGTTTAATTTGAATTAAATTAATTAAATTTGAATTTAGTTCAATTGGATTCAATTGAATTCAAATTCGAATTTAATTTACTTAATCCGAAACTGAGTCCAATTCAGTTAAAATTTAATTTTACTCCATTTTGCTTCCTCATAGAGGAAGCTTTGTAGTGGTGACAAAAATCCAGTTTCTAAAAAAAGGTTTTTTTCAACTTATTTTAAGTGGAATATATCTAATATGATGTCCTGAAAAATTGTCCGGATGTGT
>CAJFCP010025977.1:56404-88873 GCA_904066005.1 Synergus itoensis | reverse complement strand
GGTCGAATATAGTTCGGTCGTCGCGCTTCGCGCTCCGTGTTGCGCGCTTCGCGCGCTTGTGCCCTGCAGGAAGCTTGCACCTTACAGGACGCTCGTACCTACATGTTTTTTTTAAATTACTTTAAATTTAAATTAAATTAAATTAAATTTAAATGAAATTAAATTACAGCTTTGAATGTAAAAGAAAACTAATTTACTTAAGGTTCTATCGACCTTAAGGAGCACATTCTCATCAAGGCACTCGCGCTTCGCGCTCGGTATTTGATTTAAACCTTGCGCTTCGCGCTCGGCTCTGTTTAACAATATTTTTCATGATTAAAACGAAAACTACTCATCCTATTGAAAAATGGCCAAAAGAAAACTTGTAGATCTTTCTAAGACCAATAATTATGTTTCTTATCATTTTCTCTGCATCTCGCGTTATTTGGCTCAAAATTTGAATTTTCGATTTTTTAATGAAATTCAAAAAGTTGTTATGCCTATCCTATAGGGCGTTCAAAAAGAAACATTTTTCATCTTTAGACTTTTTTTCATATCGTGCGTTGTTTGGCTTCTAATTTAAGTTTTCTTTCATTTTTTTGGATTTTCAAAATGTTATAAGTCTTTCAATTTTTTTTTTATCCAAAAAAGTCATTAAGAAAAATTGTTCGACTTTTTGAGTAGTACGAACATCCGTCATTAGAATTTTTAAATTAAAAAAAAAAGTGTTATCAAAAATTTTCAAAATGCTCCAACTTTTTGAATTTTTATCCAAAATGGCTGGCCAACGAACTTGACCTTCATTTTAGGACACTCAAAGAGTATACCAAAGGCCAATCCAATCGGTCAATTCTTTCGAAAGTTATCGTGCTCACAAACTAAAAATCTACAGACAGACAGACACACACACAGACAGACAGACAGACAGACACACAGACAGACAGACACATACGTAAAAACATGTTTTTCGGGTTCAGGGGGTCCCAAAACGTGGACATTTGACAAAAACGGGGGGGGTCAAATTTTACACAAATCTAATACCTTCTCTGATGAGAATGTAAAAATTTAATTACTTTAAAGTTAAATAAAAATATTTTTAGGGCGAAAAGTTGGGAAGGATAACGTTGGCAGAACACTTATTTTTAAATTAATTTAATATTAGGCGTTTCTCAGGTTTTACGTCACATCCTAAGGGGTGGGAGAGGGGGCCTTCGGTATTTTGATAGCTTCTGACAAACGAGGAGGGGTGTTGAAGTTGTGTGACTATTTTTTATGTAGTGAAAAGTGTATTCCTAATGTGATCGCTTTTAATGAAGGGGGAGAGGCTTCTCAGTTGTGACTTATTCTAAAGAAAGTACGAGGGTCATGTAGTTTGAATGTTTAGTTAAATGGGGAGGGGATGATATCTATTGCGACAACTTCCAATAAAAGGGGGAGGGGTTTGTCACTCGTTGGACTGTTTTTTATGTAATGAAAAGTAGTCATATTTAGTGTGACTACTTTTAATGAAGGGGAGGGACTTCACAGTTTTTCATTCAGGGGTGGGGGTTCTCAATAGTGTGACCTCACTTGATAAAGGGGAGAGGGCATATATCGTGCGACTACTATAATGAAGGGAGGGGACTTTGCTGTTCTTTATAAAGAGTGAGGGGCTTCTCAGCCAAAAGGGGAGTGTGTCATATTTATTATGAATACTTCTACTGAGGGGAAAGGATTCTGTTGTCATACAGGGGAAGGGGGTCCTCGGCAATGTGACCGTTTTTTATGAAGAGGAGGGGGTCTTCTTTTTGTTATGTATTAGTCTAAAAAAAAAATAAAATATATTTCCTAGATTCCGTATATTTAAATTATCGTTTTTTTCGCATTTCGATATCTTTTTCCCTAGATCTATCTAATTTAAAAATAAATATTAATATATGGATGTAATACCCAATTAAAAATAATCTGATCCCTCCCTGGCATAAAAAAACGTAAAGCTGAAACGCATGGTGATAGATCCTTCTAAAAATACATTTGGAGAAATATTAAGAAGGCTATCTTGATTAGATCTAGTTTTTATATTTTTTGGACCCTTTTTTTGCCTTCTTTTTTTTTTCTTTTCCTTCTTTTTTCTTTTCTTTTAAGCGGAGGAGGCATTTCGTTTGGAATTACATATGCACACCTGCCTACCTGCGCTGCAGGGTAGGGAAGGTGGTTCTTTGCGACTCGTGTAAACGGCCTTATGGCTCCGTTTACGTCATCGCGACACGCGCGCCGCCGATTAATTGCTAATTACCACTCGCTAATTACTTGAGACGAAAGAGCGCCGATGATCGTCCTATCGATGCGCCGACTTAATTACGCATCAGTCGTGTAAATTAAATTTGTTTATTGTTTATTTAAAATTTTTTTAAAATTTAATCATACAGGAATTTTGTTCATTAAGTAATGATTTACTTCCTGCAATTCACGACTACATCCACGTAAAAAAAATTTTTATAATACGTACAATTTTAGATTTAATAAAATTTGTAGAAAAATTTAATATTTCTTATAGGAAACCAATTTTTTAATGAAAAATTTACAAATAAAATTATAGTATATTAAAAAACTCTTTCTCAACTAATACTCTTTAAGAGCAAAGTATTTTTTTTTATTTCGAACAAAAGTCGAACAACTTCGTCACAAGTGGAATCTAAATTAGTACAAATCGTTTCACGACCTTTATCGCCAACTATAACTTCTGTCCACCATCGATCGTTGTCTTTGTTTCGAGATTCCGCTCAACTTAGTCTAAATCACTCTTTAGTCACACTTTAATGACGCAGAAAATTCACATTTACTTTATTTAGAAAGAAAAACTTAAAAAATTTTAACTTTACCTATTATAATAACCCATTTTGATAAAATATATATTCATTTTAATTGAATTAATTAAACCCAATTAATACTGCTAAGAGGGCACAATATTATTTTTAAATATCACAATCAAAAGAAGGAGACAAAGTTAATTTCACACTTATTATGTAAAATTTTGCTTTCCGGATTTTTTCTCTTCCCGGTTTTTTTCTATCTTACAAAGTTTTCGGTCTAGTTTCTACTCTTTAACATTATTGCATGGAATGACCCTAAATAAAATCCAAAATTCGATAATAACTTTTAAAATATTTAAGATATTAATGCAAAAATTTGAGGAAGTGGTATAAACAACAAGCAGTCTGTTTTCTTAAAATTTCCGATAAAGCCTATGAAGAGGAATTTTAAAACTTTATTTTCATTTTATTCTCAGAATTTTATTCTTTTCCCGGTTTTTTGTCGATCTTACAAGGTTTCCATTCTAGTGGTTATCCTCTAAATAACATTATTACATTTAAGATTGATATCTACTGAAAATTTTGTTGCAATTGCGGGGAATTACCCTTAAAAAATCCAAAATTCGATCATAACTTTTAAAATATTCAAGGTATTAATACGAAAATTTGAGGAAATGTTTTAATGAACAAAAATCCTGTCCTCCTAAATTTTCAGATAAATCGAATCAAAGGAACGACGGACGTTTTCTTCAACACAAATTTTTATTTTATTGTTACTATTTAAGCGTTTCAAAAAGGGTAAAATGAAAAACCGAAAAAAATTAACTTTCCCGATTATACAACCTATTTTGATCAAATAATATAAATTTTAATTGATTAAACCCAATTAATATTGCTAAAAAGGCAAAATATTATTTTTAAGTAATGTCTCTCATCCAAAAAAACGGAACAAAATAACTCCGAAAATAATAAAATAATATCTACCTTTTCGCTTAGCTTATCTTTTTAAATGGACGTTTTAAATGGATTAGATATCTCTTCTCAGCAAAACAACGGATCAGATTGCAGATAAATAACGCTCGCAAAAACTTATATTAAGTCGATTTGCTATGTTAGTAAATTTTTAAGACCAGTTGACTATACATTTCTTACTAAAAATAGATTTTAAAAAACGATTAAGAGATGGAAAGGGCTACTTAAGATGTTTAATCGATTTTTGTCTGATGATTCAAGAAAATGAGCTTAGAAGTTCAGGTGGTATCCTGTTTTTCGAGGGATACTCGTATAAAAGTGTTTTAATTAATATTCTGAAAGGTTCATTGAAATAGAACTACCGGAAGCGGTGTAGGCTAGAACATGCGTTCTCCATCTAGGGGCATTTCCTTAATGGCCAGTTCTTCCATGGGAAACCATCGGCCCCTATGACACACGCGAACAGGACAAAAATGGCGAAGTAGAGACGACGCAGAAGAAGTAGGAATTAATAATTACCATCGTGACCGTTAAATGTCGATTAACGTCTGCGACACTCTCGGAACACATGTTTTTCGACTCTGCAAGGTTACATGGGGAAAATACTAACGTCATCATAAATACGAAGTATATTCATTCCCACATAACTTCTTTTGACAAATTTTTTGAATAAATTGATGTTTCAGTGATAATCTGGTTGCAATTGCGTGGAATGACCCCCACAAAAATACAAAATTCGATCATAACTTTTTAAATACTTGTGTTATTGATATGAAAATTTGAAGAAATGTTCTACTCTACTAACAGCATCCTTTTTCAAAATATCAGATATTTAAAATAAAATGGTGATTGAAAAAAAGTTTTTGTAATTTTTTGAAAATCGATTTATTGTGATTTTTTTTTGTGATTTTATTCTTAAAAAGTAATAAGAACGATCTTATGCTGTTAAAGTTTGATAAAATCTAATTAAATTAGTTTTTCCATTAAAAATTAGATTATTTATCATTATTTATTATTATTTCCCACTTTGGTAAAGAATCCCGATCAGTTTTCTATTTCCTGGTCCAGTGGCTACCCTCTAATAACCTTTCTGTCTTTAAATTTGTAATCCACTGAAAATTTCGTTGCAACTGACATGGAATGACTCCCAAAAAAATCCAAAATTCGATAATAACTTTTTTAATACTCATGTTATTGATATCAAAATTTGGGACAATTTACTAGACAACAAACATCATCTTCTCTCATAATTTCAGATAAATTGAATCAAAAGAATAATCGAACTCTAAATATATTTTATTGAATCTTTGTTTAAAATAACTGAAATATTAAATTCTCTATTATTGGGATGGCGATTGAAATTCCGCTTGTAATACGCGAAGCACAATATTTAAAGTCGCGAAGAGGGATGTGACGTCACGAGGTTTAAAAATATCTTCATGTTTGTAACTAACGCCGTTTGGTTCGACTTGAACTCGAGGGACCGAAGGCGGTTGAAACAAAGGGTCGCTAACCGTACAAGAAAGAAACTTAATTGCTCCCTAAATATCGAATGTCTTAAAAATATTCTCCCCTGTATTTTTTCGAACTTATAAATTTATAACACTTTTTACAAAAATATGTACAAATACATTTTCATTTTTCAAAATTCTTAAAATAGATCACAACTTTCCAGATAAGATCCAATTTTTTTTGTTTAACGAAAATTTGTTTTAACTTGTGAAAAAAATTAATTATGAAAAAAATCGTAGGAAACACCAAAAGAAAGTGAATTTACTCTCGAGTCGAACCAATATAGTTTTGTTTTTTTTCGATCTTGCAAGGTTAACATTATTTCCTTTAAAGTTAATATCTACTGAAAATCTGATAATCGACTAATCTGCTTGTGATTGCTTGGAATGACTCTCAAAAAAATACAAAATACGATAATAACTTTTAAAATACGTAAGATATTAATACTAAAATTTGAGGAAGTGTTCTAAACAACAAGTAGTCTGCTCTCTTAAAATTTTAGATAAATCCTATAAAGAAGAATTTAAAAATGATTTTTCTTCCTTATATTATAGGAAGCTTTGTAGTGGTGTCAAAATCCAGTTTCCAAAAAAGGGTTTTTTTGAACATATTTCAAGGGCAATATGTCTAATATGATGTCCTGAAAAATTATCCGGATGTATGTATGTATGTATGTATGTATGTATGTATGTATGTATGTATGTATGTATATATGTATGTATGTATGTATGTATGTATGTATGTATGTCACGATCCTGCAATATTTTGAAAACGCGTAGAGATAAATTAATGACATTTAGCACACTTATTACACTATATACCTAGTTGAATTTCTTACAAGGGTTTAACAAAATGTTTAATTTTACAAGTTTTACGTACTTTTATAATTTTAGTGAAACTCATTTTTCGATTATAACTTCTCAAATATTCAAAATTTAAAGCTGATGTAAGGAAAAAGAAGATTCCTTTCATTAAGACGAATCGATTAACCTATATGATTAATGCATTTCATTATAAAATAAGGATGTTATGGTTAATTGTATTTTCAAAAATTAATTTTTCAACTATAACTTTTCAAATAATCAAAATTTTGATCTGACGTAAGGAAAATAAATATTCTTTGTGTCGAGATGAATCGATCGACCTATATGATTTCATTGAGAAATACGAAAGTTATGGTTAATTGTATTTTTCAAAAAATAATTTTTCAACTATAATTTCTCAAATAATAAAAATTTAAAGCTGATGTAAGGAAAATAAACTTTTTTGTGTTTACAGGAATCAGGTGACCTAATATTAATACATTTAATTAACTAATTAATGCTTCCTCTATGAGGAAGCAAATCATATTTGCTTCCAGGAATCAAAGTGCTCATTGAATGAGCACAAAAGTTGATACGACTTGACAGCTAGTTTTCTTTTATAACTTTTTTAACAATCGACTTATTAAAATTTGACTTTTTGGATTTTATTCTCGTCGAGCTTGCAGCGTTTCCGGTCTAATAGTCATTTCTTAAAATTTTAAAAATACCATATATCATAAACTTTCTGATAAGATCCAAATTTTTCTGGTTAACTGAAATTTGTTGCAACTTCCGAAAAAAAATTAAATATGAAAAAAAATCGTGAAAAATACCAAAGGAAAGTGAATTTACTCTCGAGTCGAGCGTAACCGATAGTATCGGTTGCTGGCATGTGGGTTTAATAAGTGGTGCAGGAGTAGTCGGATTAATCGTTGCAAGAGAGCGTCCAGTGGCTTCGAATGAAAGAGCGGAGGCGCGCGCCTCGATCAAAACCAGTTTCGCCGGTCGCATTCGATATGATCTCAAGCTGAACCCCGTCTCGCACACCTCTTCTGAACTTGTCTTTTTTTTTTACAAAATTAACCATTCGCGTCTCCTATTTCACGCTACTAATCCCTTTCCTCCTCCAAGACCAAAGAGACGATCATTCATAAACTCTCTCGTGACGGGAAAACTCGTAAAGTAGATTCTCGCTAAGTGTACATAGTAAATTGTCGTCAAATGTCATAAAAACGTTATTAATAGTACACGTCGTCTCTGTGAACACGTATCGTAAATTTTAAGGGTGTCCGAGAAAGCCTAAAGGTGTCACAAAATAGTTGCTCTGGTCATAAGACTCCATAAAGTTCAGTTGAATTATTTTTTCATCCATTGTGAACCGAAATTATTAAACTGCGCGGAATGAAACTCAAAAAAATTCAAAAGTCGGTCATAACTTTTAAAATACGTAAGATATTAATACGAAAATTCGAGCAAGTTTTGTAGACAACAAACAGTCTGTTCTCTTAAAATTTCAGATAAATCCTATGAAGAGGAATTTCAAAATAATTTTTTCTTTTACAATTTTTTCGATAATTGACTTATTAAAATTCGGCTTTCTGGATTTTATTCTCTTCTTGGTTTTTTTTTTGGATCTTACAAGGTTTCCGGTCTAGTGGCTACTCTCTAAATTACGTTATTGCCTTTAAATTTAAAATTTCTGAAAATATGGTTGAAATTGTTTGGAATGCCCCTCAAAAAAATCCAAAATTCGATCATAACTTTTAAAATACGTAAGATATTATTACCAAAATTTGAGGAAGTGTTCTAGACAACAAGTAGTCTGCTTTCTTGAAATTTCAAATAAATCGAATCAAAGGAAAAATCGACAGAAGTTTTCTTCAACACAAATATTTATTATTTATTTAATATTTAATATTTAATATTTTAATATTTATTTATTTTTTATTTTATTGTCACTACTTAAGCATTTCGAAAAGGGTAAAATGACAAGGAGGATTAAAATTTACTCTCTCATAACTTGTAGGAGAATTTACATTCAGTGGGAACGAGTTGGTTATGGAAGGTGGGCAGGTGTGTAAGGCACATGCGGGTTGAAAAGAAGCATGTCGCAGGACATTTTTTCTGTCGCCTCTTATTGCATTCTTCCTTTCACTTTAACGATGGGCAGACGTACACTCGAAAGTAGATTTCCTTGAAATGGCCACAAGTCCCCAAAATGTGCAAACTAATTTGGAATAAAGTCGAACTGCCCCCAGGGGGTGATTACCCTTCGGAGTAACCTGCGCTTCGAAGCGTTTTAATTGTCGAGTTAATTAAAGAAAATAGTGGCTATGGCGAACTACGATTCGCAAAACTGTCTCCGAACTCGGAGAACATTCCGTAGCGTAATATTTTGACAAATTTAACCAACTAGAGATATTTAATGAAAAATACACAAGACAATTAAAAATCCACTTTCACCATCTTTGATTTTCATCAAGTTTGTTGAGAAATTGTCTGCAGGTTTGTGAACAACCCAGAGGGAAATTTCGATTTATGAATTTTCTTGGGAATTACAACATTTTTAGTTAAGAAAAAAATTTTGGGTAAATTTTGCATCTGATTTTGACAGAATTTAGTTTGGAAGATGTTAGACCTGGCTTTAAAGATATTTCTGAATAGATTATGAGGAAATTCAAAATTTTGGAAAAGTTATAACTTTTTCCTTTAAAATTTCTAATAAATTTGAGTTTGATTAATTATTTCTTGCTTTGATAAAGAATCACGATCATTTCTCGGTTTCCTGGTCAGGTAGCCACCCCTCTAATAACCCTTTTGCCTTTAACTTTGAAATCCGCTGAAAATTTTGTTGTAACTGACACGGAATGACCCTAAAAAAAATCCAAAATTCAATCATAACTTTTAAAATACTCATGTTATTGGTACGAAAATTTGAGGAAATGTTCTAAATAACAAAACTCATCTTCTCTTATAGTGTCAGATTATAATTCAGATAAATAATTTTCTTAGAAGTTATAACAACAATTTTAATTAAAAAAATGTTGGGTGAAATTCAAAAATTTTGAAAAGTTATAAATTTCTTCATTAAAACTACCATGGTGTTTGCATTTGAATAATTGGTGAATTTTTTTTAAAAACTCATCTGAAAAGCTAACCACTGTTATGATAAAAATAAGGACTTATATGAATCTAGTGAAATGGCAAAAATCTGTTTTTCCATGACGGGGCGCTATATTGAGACATCGGTGGCGATCCCTTATTGGCCAAGGGTTGCCAGAGATATGGAACTAAATCAATGTAGGACATTTATATTGGTCCGGAAATTGCTGACTCTTTCTGTCTGAACACTCTGAGCGTATTAAGATTTCTGATCCCACCTCGTGAGGCGACCGACATTTTTATTATTGCACGTTATTCTCTACAGAAATAGAAAAAAAAAATGAAAAACTGCATCGTCAAATCCCGCTTTTTCTGTTCATAAAATTTACATTTCTGGATGTAAAATATCCAGAAATATAATTTGTATACAATCAGGGTGGTTACATGTCAGGTAAATGTCAAGGGAAAAAAAATAATTTGTCAGGGAAATCAGGAAAATGTCAGGGAAATGTGAGTATAGCTGTCAGGAAAAATAAAAATCGATCAATTAATAATAATAATAATAAATTTTAGTTTATTTAGCAGATTTTAAAAGATTTACAAGGATGTCGAGGGATTATAAAGAAATTCCAGGCATTTTCCGAGATTCTAAAGGTTTCGAAAGATTTCAAGAAATATTCAATCATTTTAAACGATTTTGAGAGGTTTCTAGGAATTTTAAGGGATTATAAGAGATTTTTATAATAATTAAAAGATTTAGAGGAATTTTAAAGGAATTCATGAAATTTTAAGAGGTTTTTTAGAAAGTTTAGGAAATTCAAAGAATATAAAGGAATAATTTTAAAGTTCCTTGTGGAATTTGAAAGGATTTTAAAAAGCTTGTAATAATTTTAAGAAATTTTGTTTTTTTACAGGGGCGTAGCGAGCGTGTTGAGCTAGGGGGGTGAGATTGTCATAAATGCCGACTAAATAAGTGAGATTTGCCGACTGTGACTTCACAGTGATTTTAATTTATACACATTTATGATCGAATTATATAATTGATATATAATTATTTAATATACATTATAATCGAATTATCCGAAAATCCCGAAAATGCCGACTCGGCACGATGCTAGGGGGGATGTCACGTCCCTAACACCCCCCCCCTCGCTACGCCCCTGATTTTTTAAGAGTGATTTTGAGAAATTTTAATTTTCCTCATGGAATTAAAAAACATTTCAGCAAATTTTAAGGGCATGTGATAATTGCTTATTGAATTTTAAAGGATTTACCAGCTTTTTATGATTTTTAAAAGATTTTATATATCATCTTAATGAATTTTAAAATGTTTCAAAAAATTTTTAAAGATTTTTAAGTATTTTAAAGAATTTTAATATTTCTTGTGGAATTGTAAACAAAAGGTATTTTTGAATTTTCAAAAATATTTAAAAGTTTTAAAGGATTTCTTGGAATTTTAAGAGATTTTAAAGAATTTATGAGGTTTTAAGGGATTTTATAGGATTTTTAATATTGTCCTGGAATTTTAAGGACTTTAAAGTTGTTTCTGGGAATTTCAAGAGATTTCAAACAATTTGAAGGGATTTCAATAAATTTTCAATAATTTTGAGATTTATCGTATTGTATGAGGTTTTGAAGTTTCTTGTGGAATTTTAAAGGATTTCAAAAGATTTGCAAGTTATTTTGAAGATTTTTTATGATTTTTAAAAGATTTTGATGAATTTTAAATTATTACATTAAATTTTAAGAGATTTTAAACAATTTTAAGAGATTTTATAGATTTTAAATGTTACCGTGGAATTTTAAGAAATTTCAAGAGTCCCCTAGGAATTTTGTAAGATTTTCAGAAATTTAAAGAAATTTCAAAGTTTTTCGTAGAATATTTAAAGGATTTCAAATAATTTTGAGTTATTTTGAAAGAAGTAGTGAAACTTTGAGGAATTTCATGGAATATTAAGAAATTTTTTATTTGAAATTCAAAATTTGAATTCAGAATTTGAATTTTGATTTTGTAGCAATTTTGTGGAACTTTAATAAATTCTAAGGAATTTCATAAAATTTTAAGGAATTTTAAAAGATTTCGAAGGTTGTCAAATTTTTAGGATTTCAAGAGGTTTCTAGTAATTTTAAAGATTTATATGAATTTTAAGTAATTTAAAAGTTTGTCGTGGAATTTTAAAAGAGTTTTATATTTTTAAGTGATTCCGTAGAATCTTAGGAGATTTGAAAAGATTTTATGTTTCAAAAGATTTAAAAGGGTGGAGTTCCGTAAAGCGTAAACCTCTGATTTTCTTGAGACTCTGCATACTTATGTATTTTGATGCGCTTATTACGAAAATGATAGTGAAAATTGGCGACTAGGCATTTTTCATAGTGAAACCATGAAAAAACCATAAAAATCATGGTTTTTTGCAATTATCTCAGCTAATATGTTAAATAAAAAAAAATATCTCAAACAAAAGTTGTTGACCTCATCGAAATACACATTTTTTGTTTTAAACATTTTTTTCTGTGAATGATGGTTTCCGAAAAAATCAACGATACAAAGATTACAATCGTATCTCCATTGGTTTCGGTTTTGGTACCTAATATACTTAAACTCTTCATCACGCCATTCCCTTTGCCATTCCTTTTACCATTCCCTTTACCACTCCTTTTTGCCATTTCCCTTTACCATTCACTTTGCCATTCCCTTTTACTATTCCCTTTGCCATTTCCTTTTACCATTCCCTTTATAATAATTTTCTTTTACAATGATTTCCATTTAGAATGTGAAGACCCGTGGTATATGGGTTTTTTAAAAATGAAAATCAATATATTTGATTTTCTCGAAAATTAACACTCGCAGAAAAAAATGTTCAAAACAAAAAATGTGTATTTCGATGAGGTCTACAACTTTTTTTTGAGAATTTTTTTTTATTTTGCATATTAGCTGAGATAATCGCAAAAAACCATGATTTTTATGGTTTTTTCATGGTCATTTTCGTAATCAGCGCATCAAAATACATAAGTATACGGACTTTCGAGAAAATCAAAGGTTTACACTTTTCGGAACTTTATCCATTTTCTGTCAGGGAAATTTTTTCTAAAAGCCAGAGAATTATTAGGGAAATTGTAAAATTGAATCTTGTGGAATTTGAATTTTTCTAGTTCTCGATTGAATCGTAATAAATGACGAGGCGCTGATTGCCATCAAAGTGTCGGGTGTCAAAGCAATTCATTAAAATTAATCGGTCCAGAGGCCGACTCGTTATCGAGCGATTAGTCGTTTTCTTTATTTTCTCGGTGAGAGAGAGAAACCACTTATTTTCCATCTTATCAAGTCCTCGTTTCATAAACTAGGAAATAATTCTGTCCTCTCGCTTCCAATATTTCCTCAATTCATTCACTCTGGAAGTTAAAATTCAATTAGTCTGAATGAAAATATTAATTAGGTGATTTCAAAAATTTGTTGTTTTCGAAATATTTGAATTTTCGCATTTCGATATTCAAAACAAGTTGCAATTATTCAGGCGTAGCGCGCACGTGAAAGGAAGTGACAGTACAGCAAATAGAAGAGGCGGAAAATAAAGAGAGAGAAAAGAAACTAACGATGATCGTGTGGTTAATTGTCAAGGCGCTTTTGCCGATAGATCCAGGTGCCTCTCAGACCCTTAGCCAGGTAACGCATTATTTTCTCCCCCGAGAGACCGTGGGAATTTTTAAAGACACATCTTCTTCGGAACTTCTTCGATTAATTGCTTATTATCATGGTTCGCATCAAACGACTTGATGTGATGACTACAAATTCGCCCATATTTTATATACAATATCAAGTGTCTTGAAATAGAGAAACTTTAAAAAATACTTGGGTTGGTTTTGTAATTTGACTCCATCAAATTGTAGTCTTGTAACCCGACTAGGAGGACCAAAATTTGGTTTTGTAATTCCGTGAGACTGAATTATGCTTTTTAATTGATAGACCAAAATGTGGTTTACTAATCCGCCTCGATGAAATTATGGTTTTGTAATCCGGTTCAGAGGAGTGAAATTTAGTATTGTAATCCGTCTTGATAGACCAAAATATGGGTTTGAAGTCCGTTTCACTAAAATGTGTTTTACTAAACCCCCTAAAAAAATTATGGGTTTATAATACGGCTCGAAAGACCAAATTTTGGTTTTGTAATCCCGTTTCACTAAAATTTGGTTTAATAATCTCCCTCGACAAATTATGGTTATGTAATATGATTAGGATAAATTGTGGTTTTGTAATCTAGATCGGAATAGGAAAATTTAGTATTGTAATCCACCTCGAAAGACCAAAAAGGGGTTTAGTAATCCACCTCGATAAAGTTATGATTTTTTAATCCGGCTTAAAAAGTCCAAAATTAGGTTTTACAATCCAGTTAGAATAAATTATGACTTTGTAATACGACTCAGAAGAGCCAAAAGTTTAAGAATTGTAATCCGGATCGATAGACGAAAATGTGGTTTTGTAATTCCGTTCCAGCAAAATGTGGTTTAGTAATCCGCCGTGACAAATTATGGTTTCGTAATTCTACTCGAAAGACCAAAATTATAAGATTTGTAATCCGGTTAGGCTAAATTATGGTTTAGTAATCCGAATTGGTAAAAAAAAATTTGGTTTTGTAATCCGACTCGAGGGGCAGAATTATGGTATCCAACTCGGAGGACCAAATTGTAGTTTAGTATTTTTAGTTTAGTAATCCACTTAGAAATACAAAATATGTTTTTGTAATCCAAATTGTGGTTTAGTAATCCAGCTTAACCAAATTGTGGTTCAGTACTCCATCTCGATCAAATTGTGAATTTGTGATCCGATTCAACAAACCAAACTATTCTTGTAATCTAGCTTCATAAACAGCAACTTGGTTTTGTAATCCGGCAATATTAAAATTTTCTTTAATAATTTTGGTTCCTCTTGAACCAAAATCCGGTTGATTGTCGCGATTACATCAATTCGTTTTATATTCTTCTCAACTTTTTTTCTAAGATTCACAAACCTCTCCCAGAATTCCATCATCATTCTGAGAAGAAGATTCCTTAGCTAATAATATATTTTTTCTCTAGAAAATCGATAGATTACGCCCCGACACGATTACGCGGTTCATAGGTTAACGGCGTTACAAGATGCTTACCCCGTTAAAGTTTCCGTTCTCTATGCTTTATTACCCTGGTATTGTTCTCGAGTCGGTATTTTTTCTTTCATTAAAAAAAAAAATCTAAAAATGCTCGTTGCTATTATTCTCTAATAAGTGTACCTGCGCCTAGATGACTGATAAACTCTATCAGTCTAATAACACGAGAGAGCCTAGTAGATAAATTCCATCGGCTAACGATAATATTTATTCACGTCAATAAGCGCCCCAAGCCAATATCGACAACTTTCCTATCGTTCGGTTGCATCGTGCTCAGCTTTATCCGAAAATCGTAAAAAAAATAATCTGAGAAACAAGTTTAAAAAACGTTTTGTTAAGGAAACCTTTAAAAAATTTCCAATAAAAAATAGAATTTTAAAAAATTTTACTGAGATTCGGTTAAAAATGAACTTGATTTAGGTTCTTATTGGCCATTGCCCGCGGTCGAGCGGCCATCGTATTCTTAAAAAATTTTTAATTTACTGAAAATCTGCTTGCAATTATATAAAATTACCCCCAAGAAAATCCAAAATTCGATTATAACTTTTAAAATACTTTAGATATCACTCTGAAAATTTTTGGAAATGTTCTAGACAGCAAAAACTGTGTTCTCTTAAAATTTCAGATAAACTATATATCTTGAGGAATTTCAGAATAATTTTTTCTCTTGTAACTTTCGTGATAACCATTTTATTGAAATTCGGTTTTCTGAATTGTATTCTTTATAAGAAATATGATTGATTTCTTTCTCTCTAAGGTTTTCGAAAATCGAATGGAATAAATTTTACTATAATAGAAAGTTTTTAAATTTACGTCATCATTTACGTTTATCATTTCCCTTTACTATTTCCCTTTACCATTTCCCTATACCATAATTTTCTTTTACCATTTCCATTTATCGTGATTTCCCTTTATTATTTACCTTCCCCTCGATTCTCCTTTTAAACTTCTCTTAAAAATTCCTCTTCACCATTTCCCTTTACGATTTTCTTTCACCATGATTATCCTTTTCAATTTCCGTTAAAAATTCTCCTTTATTAAGAACGAACGCGCGCTCTGCGCGCGAATTTACTTTCTTCTTAAATGTTCTAATTTATAATATTTCATTTCTTCTTTCCAAAAAAATACTAAGTTTTATTGGACTAATTAACTAACTAACTTCCTTATATTTTATAAATAAAATAAATACTACATGTATGTTGACTTATAAAAAATAATAGTTGTTAGATTGTTTTCAAAATTAACTACTTTTACAGTTATATTGATGTGATAATAAATATTAATTTTTTATTTGAAATATTATCATAAAACTGTAAATTTCTAATTTTTTTTTTTCGAAGGAGAAACCTGGCTTAAACATTCATACAACTGTGATTGCAGTAAATTTTTAAAAGAATATAATTACCCACTTTTTTATAACGCGATACATGTGTAATTAAAATTAGTTATTTATATTAAAATTAAAAATAATAAAAATAAATGCGAATCGTTCTTTACTTTGTGTAAAATATGAATTGATTTTAATCTAATAATTCTCTCTAAAAAAAACTGCCTTCCTTTGTTTTTAAATATTATATTTTATGATACATTTATTTCTTTAAAGTGTAATATTTTATAAAGTATTGATTTAGACATTTATAGATAGATAATGTAGATAATGCGGATAGATTTATAATTGATAATATGTTTTAGATATTTATCTTCTTCTATCAAAAAATTTATATCAAAATATAAAGTTTATTTTAAAGAATATCACACTCTAAAGACATATTTTGATCATTTTTTTACAACTTCGTCAAATATTTTTTTCTTACAATCGGGAAAAAAAACGTACCTAAAAGGCAAAACACCTTATGGAAAGTAAGAACCATTAACAAATTTTTTTTCATCTGAGAGATAGGAACAAAGTTGCTGTGTGAATTACTTTATATAACTTACGATATCTATTTTCAAATATCATAACGAACGCGTGTTTCCTCCTCCACCTTTCCATTTTTTTAAATCTTATATTGTAATTTTTTTTCTGTAAGACAAAATTCAAATTTTTATTTAAAAAAATTTCAGTTTTTTAGGAATAACAGTCACGTAACATAAATTTTTAAAATTCTACCAATCTTCCTAAAATATATATTTATAAAAAATAAAAATGTTTTCCATATATTTTGCAAACTAAATAAGATACTACATCCCTTTTATGTTATAAAGAAAATAATTATTATTAGTTTTTTTTCGACATTAACTACGTTTACTGTAGTATGGATGTTTAACCCGATCACTTAATCGTATTTTTTGGCAACTTATTTGTTTATCGTGGGTTGTTTCAGACCCAAACCATGTTAAAACGTTCAATTATTATCAATACAAAAATCTGATAAAATTCCTGTACTCTCTTGATCTCTTCGTCTTTAAGGGCATAGCATAAAGATTGCAAAAATATTTAAACAAATATTTTATTTTTATTTTTAGTGATAAACACACCCACCTCCCGAAAATGCAGATATTTACTAAAAAATTTATGTGTGGGTCTGAAACGACCCACGATAAACCAATCGGGTTAATTGTGGTTTCTATTTCTCTAAAGAAAATACAGCACTTACATTTTTATAGTATTATTTGAAAAACCGGTTAATTAATTATTAAATTAATTTAAAATTAGTCATAATAAAATAGTTAATTGTTTATTTTAAATATAAATATAAAACTACTTTCTTAAAACCACGATTTTTGATATATTTCAAGTTTAGACTTATGATAAAATGATGATTAACGAAACCCAATTCAAATGAGCACGCGGAATTTCTGAGCGTATGGGATTTAAAATTTCCCGCGTCACAAGCCATTTTGGGTATTTGAGCAATAAGGAAAAAGCGTTACGTTACGGATGATCTTTTTATAATAGGATTGCCATTTATATCATTTCCTTTTACCATTTCTCTTTACGATTTGCCATTTTTTTTCCCCAACACATTTTTTTAAGTTTTGCATATTATTTCAGATAATCATAAAAAATCATGATTTTTATGGTTTTTCCATGGTTTCACCATGTAAATCAAATTTGCGTCAATTTTTACTTACATACTCATAATCAGCGCATCAAAGTACACAACAGGTATACCCTAGTAGAAATTGATCTAGTTTTTCCTCAACACTCTCAAGTAACTCGTAGGGCTGAAATGGGGAAAAACTAGACTAGAGAAACTAGGTAGTGCCTAGTTAGAATCTAACTAGAATTTCTTGAACAGATTTGAATGAGGAAATTCTTGACTAGTAATCAATGAAATTTCCTCATTCAATACGAGAATAGTTTTTCCTTGCCAGTATCTCGCTACAAACTAACTAGGATTTCCTGCTCAGTTTTAACTCGAAAGAACCCTCTACTGATTTCTGACAGATTTTCCTCACTTGGAATGAGCGCTTTTTTCCTGTCAAGGTTTTTGCGAGGAAAAGCTAGGGAAAAACTGTTATTAAATTTGAAATTATTACATTAGATTTGAAATAATAATATAAAGCTTTAATATAAAAAGATTCTCTCGTAAACAATAATTTTCCAAATTTCAATTTTCGCGAATTAAAACATTTTTTGAAACATAATTTTAAAAAATTGTAATTAATCAATTTTCGTGATACAAATAGCTAATTAACAATACAAATATTGTAATAAAGTTTCGTGGAAGCTTTTTTTATAACAAATCAATTAAAAATTTGAAAATGAAACATTTTTAAATTCACTTATCTATAAATTGTTTAAAACAAAAAAAATTAAAAATATATTCCTCGAAATTATACCTGGCTTTTCAGCGATAAAGCTTGGCTGAGATTTTGTCAACGAAGTCCAAGCGGATAGAATAGCTCAGGTGGTAAGGTGCCCGGTGCGTGTATTAGGTTTAGGCTAGGGTTTAGGATTGTTAGGGTCGTCGGGGGTTCGAGTCCCCAGTGAGTGCGATTTTTCGAAAGAGTTTTTTCGTGCGATTATATGTATAAAAGACACTGTGTACTGTTATACGTGTAAGAGAAAATATTTATTGTAAATTTTCCATTATATATTATTATTAGAAAGTACGTAAGTACCCTCGTAAGAAACTAACTAGATTCCTTCTAGATTTCCTATTCACTAGTCAGTTCCTTACTAGAAGCAGCGTTACATTCCTCACCAGTAACTGACAAGTTTCCTAGTTAGATACTAACCAGAAGTAGGGAAAAACTAACTAGAAACTTACCTAAAACTAGGAGCAATTTCTACTAGGGTATATGTGAATAAAGTTTCGAACGTTCATTGAACGATTCAAAAAAATGTTTAATTTTTTTAAATTTCTTTCGCTAATATTACTTTAGGGACCTCAAAAACACCTTTCTATGAAGAAAAATCCTACACTTTTTAATTCTAAGGGTGAGAAACAACCCTTAACGTACTTTAACGTATGTGCAATTTTAAAGTTCTTAAAATTAACATTTATTCAGAGAAAAAATTGTTCAAGCCTTTAAAAGTCGTAATCCGAAGAAATTCTACAATTAAAGCAACACTTTCGACCAACCCCAAAAACCACTCCTTACAAAAAATAACAAAAATCAAGAAAACGACCCCATAATGAATATTAGCGAAAGAAATTTTTAAAAATTAAAAATTTTTTTGGATCGTTCAATGAACGTTCGAAACTTTATTCACATACAGATATATATGCCGTTTCAAGGAAATCATTGACCTTTTCGGAAGTTTATCCATAACTTTTATATTAATCGACTTCATTCTCTAATTTTTTACTAATAATTGTAGATCCACTGAATATTTTTGCTCTCGTGTCTATTTAAAATTTTTTTAGCTCCATCTTTCCTTATTTGCAGTTTTTTTTAGTTATCGTTTTTAAATCGCGTATCCTTTTAGTGTGGTTGATCTCCTTCGATGTCGGACAAACGATAATCGTCCTATACGTCTCCGTCATCTTTCTCTCTCTCTCTCTCTCAATGCAGATCTCAAGCCCGAACAGAGAAATAAAACCCAACGACAGTCTCGACAGTCTGCACGAGGCCTGCAGTGCGAGTAGGCTCTTCTCTTTTCTAATTCAGGGTGGGGGGCATAGAGGCGTTCGATTGGTCGATCCCTTCCCCCCCGCCCCTCTCACCCGTCATGCAACTTCCTCGGCTTGAGGAAAGTCAGTCGTGCGTAGTCTTCTGTCTCTATAGGTCGGTTTTCTTTCTCTCTCTTCAAAAAAGCCTTTTTTTTTCTTATACTTCCTCAGACTCGATTCTTTAAAATCGAATTATTTCGGATTTTAAATATAAATCGGATATATTCATGTATAATATTATCTTCAAGTTCTAAGTGCCTCTTTTTCAGTGAAGTTTGTGGGTGAACCTTTTGTTAAAATTGTTATCTATTTTCAGTGTCCTGAAGTTACAAAAAAAAAATTAATATCATATTTTCGAGTTTTTATCCCTCGATCTGGAATCGAGATGAAGGCGGATTGAAATTGAAAATTCAGCAGATTTGAAATTTAATACAAGGAACTTTGCCGTGGAGAAACGAAGTTGGTGTATATATTCGAATACTAAATTCTTGAAAGTTGTGAGAAGTTGGACGATTCTTTCATGGCCCTTGTAAGGCGTTAAATTTCGGCCCCTCTCGTCTTCTCCGTCATCGGAGTCGCGTTAGGCGAGTGCGAGGGAAGTTTACTTTTCGAGTCCTGCGAGCGAGGCCGGTGGGAAAGTTCGGAAACGAGACAGAGAGAGAGAGAGAGAGTGAGGAGAGACTTCGGGGGAGAAAAGCCTCTGGAATATTTTATCATATATCATCCAAGTGAAATTGGGGCGGAAATACCGTCTCACGTTTGTCAGAATTCCGACTCTCTGTCGTTGAACAGAGAGTAGGAGAAAATCGAATTCTGGATGACCAGTTAGCGGAGTCGCGTGGCCTTTTGGATTCTTTCGCTGCCTTGTAGTCTTTACTATGTCTACGCCACTGCATGCGTGCATCTTCCTCATCCGACGGTAGCCGGATCCGCACACTGTTGCCACATCTCTCACCGCACAGACACGCATCATGTTCGTCTGCTCCTCGGACTACACCAATTATAAAATGGTACATTTATATTATCCTCATTTCCGTTATTCAATGATTTATTTTTATTGGTGGAGAAAAATTTAATCAGGGTCTACTGATGTTCGACAACATCGATAATAATCGAAAACAACTTCGTATCGACAACTTTTTCATCGTTCGGTTACATCACGTTCAAGTTTGTCGGAAGACCACAAAAGAAATAATCTGATTAGCAATTGTATTGATTTTAAATGTGAAATTTATTGATAATCTGGTTGTATTTGCGTGGAAATACCCCAAAAATTCAAAATTTAATTATAACTATTAAAATATGTAAGATATTATTACGAAAATTTAAAGAAGCAGTTTCAACAACATTTAGATAAATCATATCAAGATAAATTTCAGAATTTTATTTATTCTCCAAAAATTTTATTCTCTTCGCTTTTTTTTCGATCGTACAAGGTTTCCGGGCTATTGACTATCCTCTAAATAACATTATTGCCTTTAAAGTTAATATCTATTGACAATCTGCTTGCAATTGCGTGGACTGACCTTTAAAAAAATTCAAAATTCTGTAATAACTTTTAAAATGCGTAAGATATTAATAGGAAAATTTGATAAAGCATTCTGGGCAACAAGCAGTTTGTTCTCTTAAAATTTTAGATAAATCCTATGAAGAGGAATTTCAAAATAATTTTTTCTATTAAAACCTTTTTTTATAAATGACATATTAAAATTTGGCATTTTAAATTTTATTCTCTTATCGGTTTTTTTCGATCTTACAAGGTTTCCGGTCTAGTGAATATCCTCTAAATAACATTATTGTCTTTAAATTTAAAATTACTGTAAAAAATGGTTGAAATTGCTTGGAATGACTCTTAAAAAAATACAAAATTCAATCAAAACTTTTTAAATATTCAAGGTATTAATACGAAAATTTTAGAAATTCTTATAAACAACAAGCAGTCTGTTCTATTAAAATTTCAAATAAATCTTATGAAGATGAATTTCAGAATTTTATTCTCATTTTATTCTTTTCCCTTTTTTTCGATCTTACAAATTTTCCGGGATAGTGGCTATCTCCTAAATAACATTGTTGCCTTTAAAGTTAATACATATTGAAAATCTGGTTGTTGAGATTGCTTCGAATTACCCTTAAAAAATCAAAAATTCGATTATAACTTCTAAAATAATCAAGATATTAATACGAAAATTTGAGGAAATGTTCTAGACAACAATAAGTCTGTCCTCTTCAAATTTCTGCTGAATTAACAAATAAATCTTTTCTTGTATAACTTTATAACTTTTATAACTTTTTTTTTTTTAATTTCTTATTAAAACTTTTTATATCCGGGCCAAAAAATGAATTAACTCTAGCCTCAAAATCTTTTTATTTTACTCAAGCGATATTAGTATTGTACCATAATATTATTTTTCTTTGTTAAATATTTAATAATGTAAAGTCTTTCGAAAATTGAAAACTTAAAAAATTGATATGCGCCACTTGAGCCATAAATGTATCGAATACATCTTTTCCATTGCGTAAGTCGGGAGCCTTGCGACGACATAAAGTAATGATAGTGTTTTTCTCGACACGTTTGATCCAATTTTAAAACGAACAAAACGCCCGATATCCATTTCGAGTAAATATTTGACGAGCAGTGTCGAACGCTTTGTGCAAAACGGCCTTTGTTTGTGGATTCCGCTTTCAAGGCTCTTTGTTAACAAAGTAAACATTGAGTCGATAAAAACGTATACAAAAAGGCATTAGAAGATATTTTATGTTAAATGTACGATCTTCAATAAAAAAAAAAAAATAACAAAAAACAATCATTTCGCAAGATATTAAAATATCTCCTAAGCGGCATCTATAAATTATGTAATGGTTTTTGATGTGGGGGGGGGAAATTTTATGATCTGTTTGTTTGGGGGGGGGGTTATATGGATACTTTTACGAATTTTCTTTTACAAATAATAACGGTACAAGATTTGAAGGGGTTTTAACATATTTAAAATATTTCAAGGAATTTTTTACAATTAACTTTCAAATGATTTTGAAAGATTTTAAGATATTTTATAGAATTTCGTAGGGTTTTCACGAATTTCAAGTATTTTTATATGATTTCAAGGTATTTAGAAGATTTTATGCCTAGAGAACTTTGGAAAATACATTAAATTAAATTAAATTTTATAGGATTTAAAATATTTCAAGGGATTTTAGGTGATTTTAAGAAATCTAAAGAGTATTTAAAGGATTTCCACGGATTAAAAAATTTCAGAGGATTTTAAGGGATATTTAAAATACTTTAGGTAATAAAGGAAATTAAATTAAATTTCAAGGAATTTTAACGGATTTGTAATGGTTTTCAGATAATTTCAAGGATTTCTAGAGATTTCTAAGGATTTCAGAGATGTTGTTATAGATATTTTTGTAGTAAATGAAACAGATTTTCATAAATTTTAATTTTCGCGAGGATATTCATAATTGATATAGTCGATTACGATTTAGGGAAATCGTGTAAATATACAAATTATTGTTAGCATACTTACGAAACTTTAAAATCCTTGAAAACAAGAATTGGTATATTCAATAGCAAAATTTGATATTTTATATATTATGAACGCAGAATAATAAAAATTGATAATGATATTATCCAATAATACAAAATCATTTACAGAAATTACTAGCTTGAGTTACATATGTTAATAGAAATATTCTACAAATTAATATAAACGCTTACAAAACTTGTAAGCTTCTGTTGAGGAAATTGTAAGTCACTATATTAAAAAATCGGAATAGCTCCAATAACCTCCCGAGGCAACCCGAGGTCAGCCGAATTCGCCGACCGTAGCTCTCGCGATGTGAATCGAAGTTTCGGTGAACTTTTTGTTTCAATCTAAGCACCATGCCATTTCTCACAAGTGCAAACATTTTCACCAATTACTATATAAGAAACCTTCAAACCTCTTCTCTCAGCGTGATTTACTTGAGATGCGTGTATTTTATGTTTATGTGTGCGTAATATGTATATAAGTTAAGGTTGAGTTAGTATAGTTACCTCTGCGAATCTATGTTCATAATGTGTGTATTTATGTGTTATAAATTGTACAGTGTGAATTGACGGAGATTCATAACGGGTTACCAACTTATTCTTTCTCTTTTCTTATTTTCGTCTGTTTTCGTCTATATTATTCTTTTCGAGTGACTCATAATTTTTAGTATAGACTTTAGCAAATTTCGGAAACCTTTATACTATTTTTTAATATAAATACCCGATTTCCCTAAATCGTAAAAGATTATACTAAATTCTAATATCGATTTTAACGTATTTTGGTATACAATTTCTTTCAATGCACTTGCATTGTAAATAATATTTAATAATATAATAGATGGCCCCTAAACTATTATTTATTTTATTGAAAAATTGGATGACGCGAAAGTATTTTGTGACGTGTCGTGAAATTGATATCTTTTCGAAAAAAAACAAGGTTATAAGGAAACTAAAGTTTTGTAGTTAAAAAAAAAGAAGCTCGTGAAACAATCGATCAAATAGTTTGGTAACAAAATGTCTGGTTTTAATGGGTTCTGGAAAAGGACATCAAAGATGACAGTATCGAGTCGTTAAAGTCCAGTGAGATAATTGTTCCGTTTTAATTTAATGACCTCGTTATATGTTTAATGCGCTGAGCGATTTTCAGTTTCCCTGGCAACTAAAGCTAACCCGCAAATCATTTTCCAGCAAGGTTGAACATTGGGGAGAATTAATTTTTTATTGGTCAGAAATTATATAATATAAGATATAGAATCCTCGTTATTTTTTCTCATTCAGTATAAATTGCACGTTAAAAGAATTTAAATACAAATTGAAGTTATTAAATTCAAGATTAGAAACTTACAAAGAACTTTTTTTAACTTTTCTCAAATGTCAGGCCAATTTTAAATTGTTTACATTCAATGATTTCAAAGTTGTATTATTTCAGAATACTCAAAAATCTCAAAAAGGCTTTTTTATTTTTTCGAATCCTTTCGAAATCTCTAGAAATATTTTAATACACATTGAAATTTCTTGAAATCTTATACAAATTCTTAAAATCCCTTAAAGTATTCTGATATCCTTTAAATTTTAATTACAAATTTTAAAAACTTTAGCAATTCTTTAAAATACCACGAGAGCTCTTGAAATTCCTTGAAATCCAATAAAAACTCTTAAAATCCATGAAAATATTTTAATATCCCTAGAAATTCCGAGAAATCCTTTGAAATTTGTTAAGATCTTTCGATATCCCTAGATATTCCTTAAAATCCTATGACAATTCTAGGAATCTCTCGAAAACTGTTGAGCTTCCTTTAAATCTGATAACAATTCTTGAAATTCTTTAAAATTCTAAAATAATATTTAAAATCTCTTCAAATGCGTTCAGAGCGCAAATTGACTATTTTATAGATGATAAATTTAGCTATTTTCTAGGTCCGATCCGCTAGCACCTCCACAACCGAATTTCAATATTTCTTTTATACCATAATTTCCGGCTATTTTCGTGCTAATTTTGGGCGGTAATGCCGATTTTTGGGTTTTTTTTCATTTTTCTCAGAAAATACAAATTTGGATGGAGGTGCGCTGACTGCCCGAGCAGCTAACACCTCCAGTACATAAAAACATAAAAATTTTAAAATCCAATCGTACCTAAATTTCGGGCTATTTTCGGGCTCTTGAAATACCAAAAAACAAAATTCGACTTGAAATACCGAAAAACCAAATTCGAGAAAACAACCCTTATCATTGATAACATACCCTCAATTTTGAAAAACAATTTTTCGACAAAACAAACCAGACAAAAATTTCGGGCTATTTTCGGGCTATTGAAATACCCGAAAACAAAATTTGAAAAAGCAACCCCTATCATTGAAAACCTACCCTCCATTTTGAAAAATAGTTTTTGACAAAAAAAAATACATTTATATTCAAAAAGTGAATAGCGCTAAAGAAGGAAAAAAGTCTAATTACAATATTTGTAGAATAAAATGAGGAAATTGAATTTAGAAGTTACAACTTGAATAATGATCAGGAGAAATGAAAAATTGTTCTTGGAAAAGTGAGGGAATTTTAAAAGTGAAATTTTGCGCCTATATACAGATTGTCTCCCTGGGCCGATTTCAATCTATAGATTTCAATCTCCTCGAGTCACGAGTGCTCTAATTACCTTGAGAGGGAAATGAAGGACGGAAAAATATAGGGAAGTGGGTGATCAATCCGGCACGTGCCACTAACACGTGCGATGGAAAACAACCCCGCGGGGTGGAATCTCTTCTCATTGAAACATTACGCACCCTCGAACAAGTCAAACATCGTTTAGATACCGCAGTAAACGAGTAAACGTTATTTAAAGTGATTTCCGGTCAGATTTATTTCTTTAGGAAAATTATAATTTAAAATTAACTAATTTTCATTTTTCTCTTACAGTATGGTTCTGACGAATTTGGACAGGATTCTCCGAGATATACCTCACCAAAGGCTGCGGCACTTTACGCAGAATCGTATTATATAGGTATGTATTTTTACATTCTCATCAGAGAAGGTATTAGATTTGTTTAAAATTTGACCCCCCTCCGTTTTTGTCAAATGTCCACGTTTTGGGACCCCCTGAACCCGAAAAAAATGTTTTTACGAATGTATCTCTCTGTTTGTGTGTCTGTGTGTCTGTCTGTAGATTTTTGGTTTGTGAGCACGATAACTTTCGAAAGAATTCACCGATTGGACTGGCCTTTGGTATACTCGTTTAGACTAAACGAGTATACCAAATGAAAATGAAGGTCAAGTTCGTTGGCCAGACATTTTGGATAAAAATTCAAAATTTGGAGCATTTTGAAAATTTGTTAAACCACTTTTTTTAATTTAAAAATTCTATGCACGGATGTTCGTAGTACTTAAAAAATCGAACAATTTTTCTTAATTACATTTTTGGATAAAAAAAAATTGAAAGACTTATAACAATTTGAAAATCCAAAAAAATGAAAGAAAACTTAAATTAGAAGCCAAATAAGAAACAACGCTCGATATGAAAAAAAGTCTAAAGATGAAAAATGTTTCTTTTTGAACGCCCTATAGAATAGGCATAACAACTTCTTGAATTTCTTTAAAAAATCGAAAATTCAAATTTTCAGCCAAATAACGCGAGATACAGAGAAAATGATAAGAAACATAATTATTGGTCTTAGAAAGATCTACAAGTTTTCCTTTGGTCATTTTTCAATAAGATGAGTAGTTTTCGTTTTAACCATGAAAAATATTGTTAAATAGATACGAGCGCGAAGCGCGAGATTTAAATCAAATATCGATCGCGAAGCGTGAGTGCCCTGATGAGAATTAAGATCGATAGAACCTTAAGTAAATTAGTTTTCTTTTGCATTTAAAACTGTAATTTAATTTAATTAAATTTAAATTTAAAGTAATTTAAAAAAAAACATATAGGTACAAGCGTCCTGTAAGACGCAAGCTTCCCGCAGGGCACAAGCGCGCGAAGCGCGCAACACGGAGCGCGAAGCGCGACGATCGAACCATATTAACCCCCCGCGCGCCGTAGGCGCGCTCATTTTTGCGAGCGAAGCGAGCCCCGCGCGAAGGATGCGATGAGAATGTACCCGCGAAGCGGACAGATTTTTTTTTTTTTTTCTTTAAAAGTGTTGAAAACTGCAAAGCGAATTACATATTTTATTCAAGACCGAATTTATTTCAGGTTAACTGCAAGTCGTAAAATTGGTCGATAATGAAATAATTTTTTTAAAGCAAATAAAACGTTCCAAATAAAATTTAAATAAAATGAAAATTGTATTGTATACAATGTATAAAATTGTATCGTATGAGTTTTTAAAGGTTCTAAAGATTTCAAGAGATTTAGAAGATTTTCGGGAAATTTTAAAGGATTTTTATACAGTACAACCTCCCTAAGAGCGAACTCATGGGCGGTTAGGGGTAATAATTCCGAGAAATAGGGGGCCCCCACTACTGGGCGTCGAGCTCGGAAATTGCGCGTGTGTGCGAAATGTGTGTTTGAGTACGAAACCTCAAATAGAGCGAGCGGTCCGCGGTGATGAAAACGTAGCGTCTTTTTGATTAAATACGTATAAATACATATTAAATACATATAATATATTTTAAAAGTTCGTTACTCACAGAGTATCGGAAATTACTCTAAAATTATTTAAAATTTGTAAACTTTTTTGCACACAATATATTCAAAAATAAAACTGAGAATATTTCAACATGTGGACAAAAATACAATATATATGAAATACGACTGTTTATAGCGTACGTACATATTAAAAAGTGTACATATTATATGTATTTTAATTTAAAATGAAATTATAATTTTGTTTTCTTAAAAGTTTTATAAAAATAAAGCTGCCTTGTACTATATAGGAGTTAAAAGTATCAACAACCTTTAAAATATATATACGAATTATTGTATGCAAATATAAGAAAAATAATTTTAATAAAAAACCATTTTCAATGAGAAAAAACTGAAATTAAGCTGCGCTCGGCTGCTCGCTCTTTTCGGGGTTTGCGCCCAATTCTCGAGGCAGCGTGAGTCATCGTGAGTAGGGTTTGTAGTGGGGGAAGCGTCCGAGCTCATCAAGGCCATTTTCGCTCTTATCGAGGTCGCTCTTTGGGAGGTTGTACTGTAATTTTTAATAGAGTCCATGTGATTTTAAGATATTTTTGA
Organism: Synergus itoensis; assembly: GCA_904066005.1. NCBI lineage: Eukaryota > Metazoa > Arthropoda > Insecta > Hymenoptera > Cynipidae > Synergus > Synergus itoensis. Next base: position 60,816 of record CAJFCP010025977.1, on the reverse strand, counting down.
AAATTATAAGGTATATTTAAAATTTTTTTGTGGAATTTTGACGGATTTACAGTTTGTCAAAGAATTTAAAGTATTTCAAGAGATTTTGAAGAATTTAAAAACATTTCGTGTAACTATAAAGAATTCTATGGAATTTTAAAAGATTTTAATGGGTTTTAAAAGTTTACATGGAATTTTTAAGGTTTTTTTAAAGGGTTTTTAGTTATTTTAAGAGACTTTTATGGTTTTTAAATGATTTGTCTAATTTTGCTTCCTCATAGAGAGGAAGCTTTGTAGTGGTGTCAAAATCCAGTTATGATTTCATTGAGAAATAAAAAAGTTATGGTTAATTGTATTTTTCAACTATAATTTCTCAAATAATAAAAATTTAATCCTGATGTAAGGAAAATAAACTTTTTTTGTGTTGACACGAATCAGGTGACCTAATATTAATACATTTGCTTAACTAATTAATGCTTCCTCTATGAGGAAGCAAATCATATTTGCTTCCATGAAACAAAGTGCTCATTGAATGAGCACAAAAGTTGATACAACTTCACAACTAGTTTACGAATTGTGAGAGATTTTGAGAAATTTAAAAAGATTTTGTGGAATTATAAAGGATTTTATGGAATTTTAAGAGATTCTTATAATTTTTTAAAGATTTTTTTGAATTGTAAAGGATTTCATGGAATTTTAAAAAAGTCCATGGAAACTTGTAAAATTCCTTGAAGTCTTTTCTTAAAACCCCTTGAAATCTCTTGAAATCTTTCGAAACTAGACTTTTTATGTATTTTTTCAAAAAAATAGCCACCATTTCCTTAATTATTAATTTTGTAAAATATTTTTGCCGACTTTGAAAGAGGAAGAGAAAGTCTTATTAGAATCTAGAAAGAAAACTCAAATATCTCAATTATGTAAAAAGTTATAGAGGTTTAACTAAAAAATATTCTTTTTGCGAAAAACTCTCTTCAATAATCAAATACTCATAGAATTTTTTTTTATACATCGCAAAAATATTTGTAGCTTTCACGGAAAAAACTGGATAGTCAAACTAATCATCTGAAGTATAAACTATAGGACAGCCTTCTAAGACAGTTAATCTGAATATCTGGATATACAATTTGAACATAGGGATAATCGACTTTACTATCCCAGATATTCAGGTTGACTATCTTAGAAGGCTGTCCTAAATTTGACTCTCCAGATGATCAGTTTGACTATCCAGTTTTCTCCGTGAATTGTTTCCTCTATAAAAAGAATTTGGTTGATTGAAAAAAATTGTATTTGAATCAGAGAAAATTTTTTCTGTGTCTACTTTTTGTTGTGTAGTTTTTTTTCGTAATATTTCTTTTTGTTATGAAAGGGGGCGGATCTATTATCGAGAATCGCCAATATTGATCGTAGGGAGGAGGTTTCCTTAGCTTAGTCCTGCGCATTTAATCTATCGACGAATCCCTTTGTCAGACCAGTTTCACGGACGGCAGAACTTTCTCCAATTTCCTAAACTCTTTCATCTCTCTATTCTATCCCTGACCCTTCGCTTCGATCCCATCCATCTACGCCTGGGGAGAAGAAGAAAGAGAAAAAAACTCTTCCGGAAATGCGAATCGGAGAAAAAGGACCTTCAGGCGCATATTCATGATGTTAACATCTCTCAATTCAATTTTCGACTCCTCTTACAGGTCAATTTGCAACGCATCGAGTCTCTTACAATGAACCTCCCCCACCTCCCCCCCTCCCTCTACTCGACATAACCGATTTCGATAATTTTAGGATATGTGAAAATTAAAAATATAAAAAATTAAGACACATGTGTTGTTTTTTTTTCATGTGCCAACAAGCATTTTTAAATGGTGAAAACCACCCCAAAGATGATCACGTAAATTTACCGAAATTTAAAAGTATCGAAATTTGAAATTCCAGAAAAATGAAAATTTTCTTAGTAGAAAATTCCCGAAAGAAAATATTAATACCGAAATTTTAAAATTCCCGAAATTGAAAGTTATCAAAATTTGAAATTTCCGAAATTATAAAAGTCTCGAAATTTTCGTTAAAAATTTATTTAAAAAATTTTTCTTCGCTATATTGGATGCAGTTATGACTAAAGGGGTTGCAATCCTTATTTAATTTTTATAAAAAATATATTTTTTTATGAATATTTTCATCATAAAATTCAGGATATGAACTAAAAAAAATAAGACAACCGTTTTTGGTGTTAATAATATTGAATATTAAAGTGGACGTGTTTCAGGATTTTTCAAAAACTACCTTAAGTAACGTTAACTATACATATTTTTCTTTCTTAAAAAATATTCAGCGTGTGGCAGAATGTAATTTATAACGAATGAAAATATAATACAATTTTTCCGCAACAGTAATAACAAAGGGGCGAGATAAAGTTACCCCCAGAAATGGATTACGTTTTGCTTCTTAGGAATATTTTCCAATTTTGTTTCATTGAAAAGTATTCATAATATGCCGAGATATGTAAAAAAATTAGTTTTAAGGGTAAACTTTAGGTATGGTTTTCACCCTTTAAAAATGCTTATAGGCACATAAAAAAAAAACACTGTGAATTATTTTTTCATGTGAATGGATTTTAAAAGAGGACAACACCTTTTTACTGAAAAACAAAAATTTCAAATGTCAAAAAATACATAAAAAATAATTCTCGAAAATTCAAATTCGAGAAAATGCAAATTCTCGTATAAAAATATTACAGAAATTTCAAATTCTTGAAATTTAAATTATCCGAAAATATAAAATACCCTGCAAAATTTTTCTTTCAAATTTCTCGTATCAAATTTTGTTTAATATTCCTCCAAAATTTATGAAGTTTTGAAACGGAAAATTTTGAGAAATTTTTGACTTTCAAATTTTTTGCTTCCTTGTAGAGGAAGCTTTGTAGTGGGGTGACAAAATCCAGTTTCCAAAAAAAGGTTTTTTTGAACATATTTCAATGGCAATATATCTAATATGATGTCCTGAAAAATTGTCCGGATGTGTGTGTGTGTGTGTGTGTGTGTGTGTGCATGTCACTTTCCTGCAATATCCTGAAAAGCGTAGAGATAAATTAATGAAATTTAGCACACTTATTCCACTATATACCTAGTTGAATTTCTTACAAGGGTTTAACAAAATATTTAATTTTGCAAGTTTTATGTACTTTTATAATTTTAGTAAAATTGATTTTTTCACTGTAACTTCTCAAATAATTAAAACTTAAAGCAGATGTCAGAAGAAAAAAGATTCCTTATGTCGAGACGAATCGATTGACCTATAAGATTAATAAATTCCGTTGAAAAATAAGAAAGTTATGGTTATTTATAATTTTGAAAAATTAATTTTTCGTTATAAGTTTTCAAATAATAAATATTTAAACCTGATGTAAAGAAAATGAAGATTCCTTGTGTCCTGACGAATCGATTGACTTATAAGATTAATGCATTTCATTGAAAAATAAGAGTTATGCGGTTAATTGTAGTTTTCATAAATTAATTTTTCTACTGTAAGTTCTCAAATAATCTCAATTGAAATCTAATGGAAGAAAGTAAAAGGTTCCTTTTGTCGTAAAGAATATTTATTTCAAAAAGCAATATTAAAAAATAGATTGATTTATAATAATTAGAATTATGTTTTATTAATAACTAAGAAAATCATTAATTTAAACATTTGCTTTGTGTCGGTACCTACGCATCAGTGAGTATAATTAACTTTTGTCAGAATTATCTGTAAAATAAAATAGGCAAATGATTTTGCTGAAATTTTAACATACATTATACATATTCATTTAAGAGATGTTTTTTAAATAAAATATCTATATTTTTTTTCTTATTATATTGATTGGCATTTAGCCAATCTCATTGAAAATGAGATTATTTTTTTTAATGAACTAATCTACTAATATATAAACCCAGATGTGCGATGATTGAGTAACCGAAATGTTTAACCCCTTCCTGATGAGATAGAAGGTTGGGGTTTTTTGCATTCGATTCTACGATAGCTGTTATTCTAACCGAAAAATTGTCAAAATTGCCAATTTCCCACTCCTTCACCCTTAAACCACCAGATTTAAGGGTCAGGAGTGGGAAATTGGCGATTTTAGGGAAAAATGTATTCTTTTCACCCCAATCAATAAAATCGGCAAGAGATTAATAAAAAAAAGTAAAAAAAAAAATATTCTAATTTTGGAATTTTTAAAAAAATTTTTTTTAAATTGAAAATTTATCAGAAGCTTTTTTAAATTAATAAAATTTCGAATTGAAATGTATTTCAAATCAACTTTGCTTCTTAAATGGTAACCATGCCAACCAAAATAAATCGATACTTAAAATATCAAAAGTTCAAATGTTTAAATGTCAAAACAAATCTGTAACAAAAATTTTATCATTAAAATAAAATATTAAATATAAAAGAAAAGAGGAGATCAA
>CAJFCP010025977.1:0-46404 GCA_904066005.1 Synergus itoensis | reverse complement strand
TATATGAGATATCGAAAAAACAAAAAAACCAGTGGATTCTGCGTTAAAAAACGCATCGAAAGCACATCTCGCTTTGTGTGAAAAAAATGTTTTCACCCTTTTATCACACGATTTGTGATTTTTTGAAAAAATTTTTAACTCAAAAAATCTCAAAAACTTGACATGATGGAGAAAAACGGAGGTCAGATTTGGATTCAGCACAGGAAACTACCATGGAAATGATATGTCTCATCCCAACCCCACATAGGTCATATTTTGTTGACCAGTGGAATCGGTGACATTTGAAGACGTGCCTTTTACCTCTATCTATTTAGTTGATTTAGTCGTCGATTCACTGAAGCGTTGAGCACGTGCAGCGCGTTCCACGGTCAGTTAGCGACACGTGCTTTCGCTGTTGTTTTTTTTACCTCGCGGTGGTTGGAGATTTTGAAATAAAAGCAGAATAGAATCAATGCGATGCGTATAAATAATATAGACAATGTAAATGCAACTGCAACTTCAGTGCGATTTACAAGTTTAGCAAACTGTTGAATATGTCTCTTTTCAGATGGCAATGCGACAGGAACGGGTCCTGGCGATCCTTGGACGGGTGGAGGGGGTGGCGTTCAACCACCTTACAGCGGATATGCCCCACCTCACCTGGCCCAACCTGCCTACCCCATGCACCTACCCCATGACCCCATGGTAAGTTTATTTTTGAATTTTAATATTATTCTTCAATATTATCGTGTCTTCAGTCGAAATATCGAAATACATCGAAGAATATCGAAATAATTCAAGTTTTGAATTATTGAAGAATGTTGATATAAATATCGATAATCCATGTCGAAATATTCGAAAATAATCGAAATATATCAAAAGATATTGAAATACGTTGAAGACTATCGAAGAATATCGAAATATGTCAAAAATTATCGAAACAATATCGAAATAATCTAAAAGTTATAATATCGAAAGTATCGAAGTATTGAAATATATATCCAACAGTATGTATAGAAAGTATCGAAGCAATAGCGAAATAATTTAAGTCTTGAATTATCGAAGAATGTTAAAGTATATAGATAAATATCATTAATCCATATCTAAATATTCGAAAATAATCAAAATATATCAAAGAATATCGAAATAAATTGAATACAATTGAAGAATATCGAAATATGTCAAAAAGTATCGAAAAATATCGAAATAATTCAAATGTTGAAATATTGAATCATCGAATAATATCGAAAGTATCGAAGTATTGAAATATCGAAGAATATTGATATATATCGAACAGTACATATAGCAAGTATCGAAGCAATATCAAATACATAATATCGAATCGAAATAATCCAAGTGTTGAATTATCGAAGAATATCGAAATATATTAATATATATCGATAATCCATATCGAAATATTTGTAAATATAGAAGTATTGAAATATCGGAGAAAATCGATATATTAAATTAATTATTCGATAAATATCTATTTCGGATTCGATATACCGATATTTCACAATCGATATATTTCGATAAAAAATACCAATGTTATCGGAATACCAAAAATATCGGAATTTCAAAACTATCGAAATATAGAGAGTCGACACAACGGGGAATTCAACGTCAGATTTAAAATTTCCGTGGCGTTCTTGTTTCGTCGACGTCCGCCACAAATATCAAAATGTTTCAGATTCTCTCATATCAGGAACGTGAGTCTCCGCATCACAAGGGTTCCAGCTCTCCTCTGATGGTATTAACTTTACGAGGGAAGTTCAGCGCAGCGAGTGAGCGTAAAGTTACGAAAAGTCAGAGCGGTTAGGAAAAATAAATAAATAAAGACGGGCGCGGGAGGCTCGTAAACGTTATCTCATCGGACTCGAGAAGAGACGCTTCGATGCTCCCGGTTCCACGGTGGCTTTATTACGACGACTAAACTACTCGTTTCGACTCGTTTAGTGAAACCAGGGTCCTACCGTAGACCTTGATAGTCTTTTGCCACCGGAAATTGAGGGAAACGACCTTTTTCTTCCATTTCTCGAAATTTAATTGCAGCCTCCAACATTTAAAGTTGAATCTCTGGTTTGAATGTCAGAAATTTCGATATAATTATATACATGTAACCTCCCTATATTATAAAAATATCCTGTCAATGCTGCCGCTCTTTTCGAGAATCCAGACTAACCTAAATAAAAGCACTGACCCATACTGAGAACTTTGCCTATGTTTTTGGGAAGAGAACCACAATACATTTCGAAACCTCTTATGTTTTTGTAAAACATAGTAAAATATTGTAATAAATGTATTACTTTAATTAAAAACATTGACCCATTGTTTGAAATAAATTTAAAAAATCGAACTCTGGGTTTAGAACTTTGGTCCAACGCGAGATATGATCTATTTTTCCAAAATCATGCATCGGTGAGATCTTTTTGTAATATAGATAGATGTTATATTTGTAATATTATATTGAACTATGTCAGAAGTTGCTGAAAGATTTGACAGAAAAGTTACTTCTCGATGAGACTTTAGCTTCGGAAAATTGAGTTTCCTGAGCAGACGAAGTTTTCAGTGCAGGTGGAAGTGTAGAAAGAATGAAGGAATGGCTGCAACTTTTCGCTGAGAAGAATGGAAGATAGTCGTGTATCCCTAGAAGGCGTAAATCAAACCAGAGGCTGCTCGTGCACTTGACTGGAAGCTGCACGACTAGCGGGAGGGCAGAACTATATATAGCGCCGCCGTCCAATGACTCATTTGACGTATGTAAAGTGTACACTGGGAACCGAGTTCTGTCAACAGTGTCTCTCAACTGTATGTACAGGCAGCTACACAAAGTGCAAATAAGAGCACGCGAAAGAATCACCAGCTGGGTTAGTGGAATTCCGACACTCAGGGTAGCCACTAAAATCTTTTTATGCTTCTGGCCTCTTGAAAGTTCAAATAGAAATGTTTACATATTTTTTTGGACAAATACCAAATCGTAACGACCATATAACCCCAATTTCTCTAAATTCTGAATACATTTTTTAAATTCCTTCTAACCCTTAAAGGTCCCCATGGGGTATTTCGTGCCCTGACACTTTTTAGTTGAAATTTTCGAAGTATTTTCATAAGTTATACCAAAGTAAGGGGTCTTCCATAAACCACGTAGTTTCTTTTTTTTGGGGGGGGGGTCGATGAAACTAGAGATGTTCAATTCTTTAAAAAATATCGATTCTTGAATCGATCTTGAAATAGTTCTTTCAGAATCGATTCACCTATATAAAGAATCGATCAAGCAAGAATCTATTAAAAATAATCGGAGCCGCTGACTACATGAAAACTAAAAAAAAAAGGAATAATTTGGACACCCATACATATTGCCAGTGGGTGTCATCGACCTACTATCTGGGTGTCCTAACGGCAAAGATATGTCACAGAATCGAGACGTCGATTCTTAGAATGAAGGATCGATTCATTCAAAAGAGCGAAGATAAAGAATCGATTAAAAAGATCGATTAATCGGACCTTTTGGATCGATCTTAGCAGAATCTAATCAAGATCGAACATCCCTAGATGAAAGGCCACGTTGGTCTATATGGGGGAGAGGGGGTTCCGAGTCCACACCACGTAGTTTTCACCTAGGTATTAAAAAAAATAAAATGAATGGCTTACTCCTTTTTTGAACTCTAGGACGGGGGGGGGGGGTGGAGGGGAATGTCATAGTGGACCATAGTGGGGAGGGAGGGGTCAAAATTGGTGGCTAAAATTGGCTCACGTAGTTTATGGAAGACCTCTAAGGATACTTTTAAGGGTTAAATTAATTAACATTACTTAAAATCCCAAGAAATTTCGTTAAAACCCTCAAAATTTGAATATTATTAGTTGTCCACACAATGTTTCCCGTGTTTTGTAGCACGCGCATAACATTGCTAGTTTACAATAAATGTGCAGAATCTCATCAATGCGTCACTAGTATCGATAGTTGATATTTCGATTCTTACGATATTTCGATTTATTTTTCCGCCATTTCCATTGATTCTAATATCATCTTTTTCTTTTTGCAGGCATACTCGGCGATGTCACCTAATGGTGAGCCGCCAGCGCCAATTCTAGGTTCAGCAGTGACAAGTGCGGCCTCGTTGCCGCCGATGTCGACCTTCCGTGGCAGCGCTGCAGTCGCAGCGAATAGCGGGACCGGTGCTCCTTCCCCGGCGTCGTTGCAATACAGCCATAGTCCCGGTGCGCCAGCACCTGGTGCACCATCTTCCGCACCCAGTGCGCCCACCACCAACCAGTCCTCAGCCGGAGACACTCTCGGCAAAGCCCTCGCATCCGTAGTAAGCACACCGCGAGTAAGCACTGCTCATGCTTTCTTACTTTTTCAAATAATGTAAAATCAAATTTTTGAGGTGGTGCTTCTGACAGTCTATTTATAAAGGCGAAGAAAGTTAATGTTTCAACTCGATTAATCGACTTTAGAAGTCGGAAAAATGTTGAAGTCGATTGTAAAGTCAACTTTTCATTTCTTGATTATTAATCGATTAGAAAGTCGACTTTGACCTTCAAAGTTGATTGAAAAATCGATTTTTTAAGTCGGTAGTCAACTTTGGATTAATCTATTAATTGGAAAGTTGAATTGTCAACTCGATTAATCGATTATGAGAGTCAAAATATCCGACTTTCGATTGGTCGGTTATATTAATCGATTAATAGACTGTCAAAGACAATCGAAAAGTTGACTTTTATTGTAGTTTTCCGCCCTCTATTGGCGACTCGATTTTCCATTAACGGATTTATTATGGAAAAGATAAGCAGAAGCACTTCTTGGATTTAATCACTTTTATTTCTTTCGAAACCTCTAACCATTTGATTTGTCATTAGATCTACCCCACGGACCAATCAGTATCGAGTTATAGCAGTAATCCGTCAACGCCGGTGAGTTCGCCGCCACCTTTAACAGGCTCGGGGCCAGGTTGGGCACCCGGAGCAGCTCCAGTCTCGCCTCACTTCACAGCGGATCCAAATCGGGGGACGATTCACATGGTGTGTATTTGCTTGCCGTTACCTAAACCGGAAAGATCATTTTTTAATTTTTAAACATTTTTTTCTTCATTTTTACATTCTCATTTTTTTATTAGTTTCTGATTCTGACCTTTAAATTTAATTTCGCACATGAAAGACATTTTTATCACTTTTCCTCGAACCAGAAATAGTTTCGAAACACTCATTGCATAACGATTGCTTCCGTTTTCACCCTGTTCTTGATTTCAAGTTGCGATATGATTTGCGTATGTGGATTCTCACGATTTGCTTCACTAATCCCTCGCACGACTACGATATGCAGTAATATTCATCGGAAGATAGTAAATCCATCATTTTGAAAAGGAGAATAAAACTAGAAGATGAATTTACAATATTTTTTTCATATTCCGATCAATTTCTTTGATTGAAGTTATGTTGTTTTTAATTTGAAACTGTACTCTTTGGAAATATTACTGCAATCCGTCTTGTGAACAAAATACTCTCACCTCATGAGACATCTCGAATCGATATAATTTCAATCTCAAAGGTGACCGATTCCAGATTTCACAGTCTTTTCTCTTTTTTCTTAAGAACTTCTCTTTTTTTCCCTGTTCTCAAGAAAATTCCCCCTATTTTTTTATATCGTTTTTTTTTTCATTTAAATGCGGTCTGAATCAATAAACTCTGATAAGGAAATTCAACTATTTTTACTTTAAAGTCCGACTGTTTTCTTAGATATTTATGTTTTTGTTAAAAATGTGAAGTCTGGGTTTAATAAAAAAAGCGCACTTCGACCTTCATTTTAACCCCGTCAAAGTTTATGCTTTCCGAATTGAGCTAACAAGATTAACAGAAGCTTCACTCGGCCTACCGAATCGTGACAACCCATTTTTTCGCACTTTTTAATTTTCCTCCGCCCTTGTTTGTGTACGTTGTGTTGATTTGGTTGTTCTCTTTTTTTTTTGGTTTTGTTGTTGCGTTGGTGTTGTGTGTGAAGCCGGCACCTGAACAGCAGAGGCTAGACGATGCCATTGGCTTTCTTCGCGACCACGCCGAGGTGAGGATCGCCGATTCATTTTGATTTCTTCCATACTTTTAAACTTTTAAGTTCTTCATCCCCCGCACGTTAAATGACGACCTTTTTCCCATCAATCTAACGATTATCTTTTAGCAATTAAATCTTATTGACTTTATTTTACACGACAAATGCTATGGATTTTTTTTATCGTAATTTTATACATTTATCATTTTCTGGCGTCGTTAAACGTGCGTTTCTTATCTCTGTCTACTAACGGTGGCGGTTTTATATTTACTAATCAATAACCCAGGGATTGATTCTCGGAAGAGGTGATCTTCTAATCTTCCTGTTTTCAGCCAATAGAAATTTTATTCAATTATTAATTTTTAATAGAATTGAAGGAGGTGGATGAACATTTCTCAAATTCTATTACCATTATTTTTATTTATCCGAATTGACAACGGACATAATTTCTATTTGTCCTAAATGCTGTTCACTATATTTTTTTACTATCTCGAATTGTTATTTGGCATAATGATGATTTCAAATAGAATTTGGGTAATATTCATGCTTCTTGAATCGAAGATCCCTTCCTTTTATTGACGGCGGTTCGTATTTAAATATATATTTTTAAAAATAAACTATTTCCTTCCGCTGAAATCGCCGTCCAATTTTCCTTTCATTTTAATCTAATACACCATCAATCAAAAAATCGCGCGAGATTTCGTTGCAATTTTTACAGGAATGCCTTTCTTTTCCAAATGCTTCTTCTCATTATTAATAATTCTTCCCTTATCAAATACTTCCCTAATTTTGATTAATAACTGGTATGTAATCGTGTCGTTGTTTCGGTATTTTGTTGGTACAGGGAACGCGGATGGAAGAGCGACTGGACGATGCCATAAACGTACTGAGGAATCATGCCGAGAGCCAAATTGCCCTTCAACTTGGACCAGTGGGTCCTCATAGTTCCTTATATTCCCACACGTCACCTCAACAACTGGATCATTTGGTAAGGCCACTTCAAATGTAGCCCAAAAGATCTTCAAAAATTCAAATTCATATTTGAATGAAGATCTAATAATATATTATAAGCCGACAATATTATAAATCAAAACTCATTACCGCATCGAATTACTCATTTCAATTACTCAAATCAAAGGTCACGAAGTCTGAGGCCTTATCATTTATCGATTGTTTTTAACGACGATTAGGCGCCGATTTGACCTTGATATTCATTTTTCAGACGAGTCCACATCCAGCGGGTACAATGTCGCAACCACCGGGCTCTTATCCTGGTCTCGCACCCACGCCAGACACCGACGGCTCTATAAAAATTGAAAGGCTACCCGTCACGAATGCCAGTAAGTTGATCTCGATACTCTCCGATAAGCAAAGTCAACTCATCTTGATTAGCAAAGTATGCCCGAGATAGGAACACACTCAATCTCTTCAAAATCATTCCTCTTATTTCTGCGATAAGTCGGGCTGTGAATTGTGGTAACAATTTATTTTTATAATTAAAGCGCAGGCTTCGAACTTGATTAGTGATGCAATAATAGCGATTTTCCGATATTTTTTAGATTAAAAATAAATTAAAGAAAGAGAGAGCCAGAACAAGAAAAAATGTCGAAAAATATAAAAAAAATATCGAAAAATTTCTAAGAATATCGAAATGTATTTAAACAGTTTTAATTTTAAAGAGTTCTTTCTTTGAGTTAAAAACAAATATTTTTTCCGAAAGGACGCTTTTGGCATCTTTTCCGCGCAGGTCATATATAACTCTGGTAAAAATTGATGGATTTAAACAAATTTTTTTTTAATTATTTATACCTGTGCTTTGAAGTGTAAACGATTACACACATTGAACAAAATTTGTTTAAATCCATCAATTTTTATCAACGTTGTGCGCCTTTCAAAAAAAGTTCCCGCGAGCTACGAGAAAAATCGTTTTTTACGGCAAAAACGGTAATATCGAAAAATGAAAGAAAAAATTTTTTTTCAGCCAAAAGAAAAAATATGTGTCTCACGAGGGGTTGACAACTCGTGAAATCAGGTGTACACTTGCATTGAAATCTCCTGAATTCTCCTGAAATATCTAAAATCATTTGAAGTCATTTGAAGTCTTGAAATCTCTTGAAATCTTGAAATCTTGAAATCTCTTGAAGTCAGAAGAAAGTGTTCACCCGCTTAGTCGAGTTGTCTTCCTCTCGGTGTCTCATGAAATCGACCCTAAAACAACATATTTCCTTTATCAAATACTCAATGAGTTAAAAGTCACTCACAGAAAATCTGAGAAGTTACAAGTTCTAAATATCGGATAGAATTCCGCCGGAAGAGGAGAACAAAGAGACATCTCATCAAACAATTATCGAGCTTTGGCAGTACGAGAGCGTCGTTCGTTTAGTCATGAAGCCGTGAAAAGCCTCGATACGGCAGCGCCAATTACATTCAGGAAGCGGTTGCGATAGAAAACGAGCCCGATTTAGTCGATCTCCTTATAAACCTTTCGCATGACAATTCTCTCTTGCATTCACATTCGTCTCCAGAGTCGCGTTCAAGGATAGAAAATGGATTCTACTAAACACAAATGGATAAAAGACCTTCTCCGAAGATCCTCAGGACGTTCCAGGGTTGCCACAGAAGAGAGAGAAAAAAAAAAGATAAACGATTCATTCGACTGCATTTTTGATTCTTAGAGGAAATCGAATAAAGAACTAAAGCTGTTTCATCCGCTTTACGGAACTAGGATTCTAAAAAGCGTTCACGGCCTTCATTTAGTTCTCTACTAAAGATTATTATATTTCCCATATGCGTCGAAATAACATTTTATGTAAATGGTTAAATGCCATAAACTTTTAAACCATCGCAAAATATGTCAAAAATATAGTGTGGAAAAGTAATGTATCGAATCCATTAAGGGAATTGGACCCAAGTGTTAAGCTCAAAATTCCATTCTCCACGTTACTCAACGAAAATTATAGATAAATATTTTTTCGCTCTCTAGCACTAATCTTTTTCAAATATAAGACTGCGTACAGAGCGAAAAAATATTTAGTTTACATACTTTTTGCATAAAACAAAGAATTCAAAATCTGACTTCAAAATTGAATAACTTCATTTCATTTAAAAAATATTTGAATTAAATATTTTCTGGCTCTGTACGCATCATTCTCATTAAAAATTGATTCATTCTACAGAGGAAAAAAATTACAATTTTAATATTTGTTAAGTAAAATGAAGAAATCGAGTTTTTAGATTGGATCTTGGCTCCAATACCCTTAAACTGAAAATAATTGTTCAAAATGGAATTGTACGCAAAAATATCGCATAGCGTGGAATAGCACGCGAAAAAGCATTAAACAAAACCCAAAAAACAAAGGATAAAGTTTACATCGATTTCAGGTTTTGAAACTGTCTCGGAGTAATTTTTCAGTGAAAAAGCGTCGTCTGCTATGTGGTTGACAGCCGTGCGATAAACAGTAAAGTATGAATAAATCGGTCTGGATATCAGGACATCAGATTTTAAAAAACGTTGTACTTACTTCAATTTCATTAAAAAAAAGTATTGTTCTCATCTCGGACTAATGAAAACATATTTTTTGTTAATGAGAATATAGCACTTGACACCGGTAGATAAGTCGCCATATTCACTGATCTTAACACAGGAATTTCCGTCTTGAAAGATTCGAGATTCGTCGGTATTATTTGTTTGTCACCGATGGTGACATGATGGGTTGTTAATGTGTCAATTGCTTTATTCCCAGTCACGAAAAATACGTTTCCATTTGTTCGCGGCAAGTCTAATTATTTTTAAAATAATAATTAAATATACACAACGTTTTTTTTTTTTTTTTAATCTGGTATCCTAATTTATAGTTCGAATTTAATCATATTTAGCCGTTTTTCGCATTGCTGCTATTCTGTTGTAAGTAAAGAGATAGAAAAAGATAGACATTTGGAGATAGAAAGAGATATAACTTTTCTATCCCTTTCAAGTAGCTAATTTGCATCCTCAAAACGCTATCTCTTTCTATCCACTACTGTATCTACGTGTCCGGTGATATCTATCTCTTTCTATCCCTCAGTCTATCCCTGTTAGAACTAGGTTGGGATAGATATTAAAGGATTGAAACACATAGGAGTGAATTTAGATTTACAAGGAGATAAAAAAAGACAGATGGGGATCGGCGAGAGTTTGAAAGGGAAAGAAAAATGAGAATTAAAATAGATTGGAGCGAATTTTGATTGACAAGATGATAGAAAGTTATAGATGAGAATAGGCATGAGATAGAAAGGAATAGAGAAGTAGGGATTGAAAGGGATAGGAACGAATTGAGTTTGACAGAGAAAGGGATAGAAAAGAATAAGAGGGAAATAGGAAGGAATAGAGATGGGAGGATTGAAGAAGATAAGAACGATTTTGAGTAACCAGGAGATAGAAAGAGATAGACTGTATTAGGCGAGAGATAGATAGAGATAGGGAAATGGGGATTGAAAAAGATAGGCGTGGATGTGGTTATGGATTAATATGGAGATAGAAAGAGATAGGCGGGTATAGGCGAAAGGTAGGGTAAGAACGTAGCAGACGACAGTTTTTATTCCATTGTAGGATGAACTTTCGCCAAATAGCGTGTAAACATTAACCGTGGAAAATTTTATCTGCAAAAAAATGTAACCATAGTTTTTTCTGTGAAATCGCATCGTATCTGAATCTGAAGGTAAATTGCATTTGAAATGAAAATTAAGCCTTTGGAATGATTTAATGCAAAGTTGCCTTATGGAGAATATGCCAGCCGATCGAGTTTATGGACTTGGAATAATGAAAGGCAAGAGCCTTTGAGAGATTACAAAGGTTCCTGGACATTAGAGAGCGATAGGAACGCACTTGAGAATTCACGCGTATACGGAGACACCCCACGAAGAACAGCAGTAATGGCGAACGCTCCGGATGCCAATGTCCATAGATGGTCAAGGCTGCGATATATTGAATGCAGAAAACCGCACTTCTGTCCAAAGGACAGCGCTGGACTAAGGAGAGATCGGATTCTAGAAAATTCTGCATTCTATCGTTCTTTCATTTTTTCCAAGTCAGCCGATAAGCTGTAAGTGCCTGTTTCCATTGTCATTATTGAGAAACGGTATAAGGTTCTACATCTTGTGAAATGGAGGCAAACAAAACGGAACTCGCGGGAGTCAGTGTTGTAAGTCTCGATGCATAAATAGGACTATAAGAGTCACTAAAGCCTCGAACAATAATGCTGCATCCATTCTCTGTCTCTTTCATATGAGTAGTAACGTTTTATTCAGCGAAAATTATAGGCGTCAGGTTTTTTAGGAGCTGAAGATTGAAGGGATTAGGTGACTGTCTAAAGAGTAAAAAACGGAATGACTCGGCGATAATAATGTTCCAGTTGTGCGTTGTAAACTTCTGAGGAATTATGTCCCTGCTCTAGTGTTCTGTTAATGTTTTGAAATGTTGGAATTGTTATGTTGTCTCATATGGATTGTAGTTTTGCATTACACTTGTATTTTAAGAGTGTGGAAATATCGGGAACATTTTTTTAAGTCTTTACATTGCAATGCGAATATAATTTAACATTGCAATTGAATTTGAAAACCACATTATCATTAACTGTAATTTTTAATAATGCATCTTACTTTACGGAGGATTATTTCACATTGTCAGATGCATAATTGTTTCATATTTTATGCTGACAAACTTTATTGTGTTTTCTTTTGTAACTTACTCTGTGGGACATTATTATTCAGACCGTATACCTTTTTTCAAGTTTCAAGTTAAAAAATTAATGTCGCTTAATTGTTTGCGAACTGAAACTGACCAGGGATGAAAAGGCAAAATCGACTTTAATCGAAAATTGACTTTCACGGCTTAAATTCGACTTTTTACAATCGACTTTGTATATTCGAGGTCGACTGAAAATCGACTTTGTTCGCTCGTCAATTTTCTTTATTTCGACTTCATTTATTTTTATTTCTTTATTTCGTATTGTATATATAGATTTTATAGTTTATTTAATAGATTTTAGAAACTTTGCAAGGATTTCGAAGGATAATAAAAAATTTCTAGGCATTCTTTGAGATTCTCAGGGTTTCTAATGATTTCAACAGATTTTCAATAACTTTAAAAGATTTTAAGAGATTTCTAGGAATTTAAAGGGATTACAAGAGATTTGAATAATATTTAAAAGATTTGGTGGAAGTTTAAAGGACTTCATGAAATTTTAAGAGATTTTTAAGAAAGTTTAGGGAATTCAAAGAATTTTAAGGAATTTTAAAGGATTTTAAATAGCTTGTGAGAATTTTAAGAAATTTTTATTATTTTAAATAATTTTAAGAGGTTTTAATGTTCCTCATGGAATTTTAGAGGATTTGATGAGTTTTTTTATGACTTATGAAAGATTTTGTGGAATTGAAGGAATTTTAAGAAATTTTCAAAAAATTTTAAGTGAATTTTATGTATTTTAAGGGATTTTAAAGTTTTTTGGGGAATTATAAAAAATTTTAAGAAGCTTGTAAAAATTTCAATAGTATTTTTGCTGAAAATTTGTTCCCATTTTTAATACTTTTCTGTCAGGGAAATTTGTCTGAACGTCAGAGAAAAGTCAGGGAAATGAAAAAATTGAATCTTGTGGCCACCCTGCTAGTTCTTAATTATTATTAACTGCATAATCATTGATTTACTTGTTCATGCATAATTTCATATGATTTCATCTGTTCGCTCCGCTTCTCGACATCCTAATGTCGAAATTGTGCCTACGTTTTCTTAATACACATTGTATAATAATGAGCGAGCCATAAGCCAATCAGAGTATACTCAGGTACAATACCGTGTCTTTTGCGATAGCGTTACACCGTGCCGCGTGATTTATCTAACATTTCCTTATCGGGCGTTCCCCTTCTTTCTCGCAGACGGCTGAAGAACAGAGAACACCTGGGAACTTGGTTTTTCTCCGTGCATGGGAAAAAGTGATTGTTCGATGATGCGACGCCGGGAATAGAATCTAGAAATGCGTGGAGAGTGGAGTTTATCGAGGAATCGAAAAAAAGAAGACACCGCTAAACTACTCACGGGAGATAATCATGTCGAGGATCGTTATCTCGAGAAAAGTTGCACAGATTCGTGTCTAATGGTCGACCGGAACACGCGAAAGGGGATTATTTTAGGGTCAAGGCAGATGGCGCCACTCGTTTGAAGAAAAGCCACCAGATAAGAATCTTAAGCTCCGCCGATTCTAAGTGACTTTTATCAGACGTGGAGATTTATTCTATTTTAAGCATCATTAACTATTCAGGGAGTTATTTATTTCTGATTCGATTAAGGATTTTTCGAATTTATGGGACTTGCAGCTTCTTAGATTTTTCTTTGTGATAGAGAAAGCGAAATGGAGATTTGAATGGATATTAATCATGATTCTCGGAAATTTTTTTTATCTAGTAATTATTGTCTAGTAGTTTTATTCAATACTGTATCCTTAACCTTTTAGAGGGTTAAGGATGCGATATTGACTTTATAAAGCGGCAGTATTAATAAGAAACAGAATATATCTCTCTAGAAAAGAGGAAAGATCCGCCAGACAGTAGTGGCGGTGAAACCAAACCTTCGAGCAGCGAATTGGCAGCGGGAGTCATCGGTGCAGCTACAGTTAATTCCACGTCGCAAGGAAAGGGGACGAAGAGATCGCGAAGATAGTAAGTGTCTTTAAAATACATATTTCATACCTTGTTTTCAATAACTACTAAATATGCGTCTAAAAAGATTTTTTTTTTGTTTTGTTTCTGTAAACTCGCCGATTTTATATAAAGGATATAATTATACTTATATTTCTCTATATGATGTTGGCGTTGGATTTTTTAAAACGTAACGTTTATATGTATATTTTTTTGTTTTAAATTGAAAATTACTTTTAACAATGACGCAATTTATGTATCTTTGCAACCTAAACTAACTTGCTTTGTCTTTGAACAATCGTTGTTCGAGCGCCGACGAAGATTGTGACGATCCTGGCACCAAAGCGGTGCGCGAAAAAGAACGTCGCCAAGCCAACAACGTTCGCGAAAGGTTAGTGAACACACGCAGTACGCACTTTATTGCATTTTGATATCAATCCTTCCTTTCAATCCGAATCCTTTCACTGATCCTCAATTTGAGCCTGTAAAAAAATCGATCTTGACGGAACCAATAATTGAAAAAGAATCGATATTGCAAAAAGAATTGATAATATAAAAAAGAAACGTTCATGCAGAAATCGACCTCGAAATAATTGATGTTTTTAAATGAGCCGATATTTTAAAAATCAAGTCTGAAAGAATTGATAAAGAAAAAAGAACCGATACCTCATCAATCAATCTTGAAAGAATCAGTATTTCCAAAATCGCCTCTGAAATTCTTAGAAATGATAAAATTAAAGTAAAAGTTTAATTTTGAAATCAAAATCCGATTAAAAAAAAAGTAATAAATCAATCAATGAAATCTAGATTCCTTGAATTCCTGGAAGTCAAAAGTAACTCCTTGCTATATACCCTGACCTCCCAGAAAAAAATTATCCAAGACCTGTTGCACTTTCAAGGCCCGTGTTCAGACGTAAAAATTAAAATGTCGCTGGTTATGGACAGAGTTGAGATAAATAACGATCGGCGTTTCTCATCCTTAATTCTAAATCAGTCTCATTTTAATGCGGCTGGGAATCGGCCAATAGGCATGCTTTTCTATTCGTTAGAACCTTTTCTGTATCAACGAACGTTACTTTTCCTTTATTTAAAAAAATTAACTTCTTCTAATTTTCATTTTCTTATTAATTTTAGGATTAGCTTTCTCGTAAGATTCTCTTTAGATAATTTATCCACTATTGTATTTCAGAGATATATTATTTTAATTGTAATTTTAACAGTAATTTTTATTTATTTTACTCATTTTTTCTCTTTAGTTTTTTTCTTTTTTTTTTTTAATATAGCATTTGCAGCAAACCGCACTTTCTTCTGCCAATTTCAATATTCTGAAAATATTTTTAAAACTGTACTCTGTATTTTTTCTCTCTAATGATGACCTTAGGATCGTTTAATTCCGTTTCTTGCAGACTCCTGAATCCTGAATCCCATCCTCGAATACGGAAGAAGTAATCTGAATTCTGACATTTTGGATTGAATTATATAATAATTTTTGCAAAGAATACGGGCCTTCTCTGTTTTTTGAACCTAGGAAAAAACGTGCGTGTGTTCACTCAAGTTAGGAGATGATTTTAAAGTTTGAAAGTCATTCGCTCGAACAAACGTTTCATGATTCTAAAAACTGCTTCGATCTGTTTTTTACCACAAACGAAGATCACTCGCAAAGTCAAATCAATTTCAGTTTATCGAGATTTGTTAAATTTATTGAATAATGCATTATTTCTGTAAATTGGATATTTTCTTTTTGAAATAATTCCTGATACTGATTTGCGAGATATCTGAGGTTTATACATCAGTGGACTAAAGATCAACGATCTTTAGTCCATAATGTGTGTATAATCAGGTGATTAATCGAGTATTGTTATTGCGCAACTGTTGTTCGAGCGCTGAAGACGAAGATGACGATCCTGATGTGAAGGCCCAGCGGGAAAAAGAAAGGCGGCAGGCTAACAATGCTAGGGAAAGGTAAGACTAAAAAACCCGCGAAATTCCGCGAAAGAAATTAAAAATGAATATGAAGAATCAAATTTTAAGATACTTTGAAAATTGTTCTTAAATTATTTTTTTCTCTAGTCGTTGGCCCGTATTCTATGGATTTAGAATCAACTTAAAATACATACAATTGAAGTGAACAGCTTATAAAACATCCCAAAAAACAGAATTCTTGATTTTCTTTCTCTCTCTATTTTAATGACTTTTTGGTGTTTGGTTTCTTTCATTCTTTATTTCATTAGTTTTTGTACGTAGTAATTTCTTTCGACTTTGCATGAGGTTTGGAAAGTAAGGGTTAGGACCAATGTGAAGTTGGTCAAAATTGAAAAAGTTATCGTATTTTCAAATTTTTGGTTCGTTATCTTTATGAAATTGGCACTTCAACTACAAAATATGTTTGTTGGTAAACTTTCGATGTTTGGTGGTCAAATTGAAAGAATACTTAATTTAGATAAAGAGGGCGGTGCCAACCCGAACTCGAAGTGTCACTGGTAATGATGGGATATCGATATTTTTTGCTTTCGATTATCGATATTTTAATATCGATATCGCCCTACTGATATGTTGATGTTTCATATCGATAAAAAGTTCCGATAGTGATATTGGAAAACATATTGGAAAAGAGCAAAAGTGAGGACATCCGAAAGACCTAAACATTATCTTGTTTAAAATTTTAGTTTAAAACCTTTTTCTCAATTTTTAAAGTAAATAAATTAGATATTTTTATTTTACGCCTTACTTAATGTTGTACGTCACAACCACCAAACGATTTCATAAAAAAAATTGCATATCTTATAGTTGGAGTGCCAACTTCACCACTGTAGGTTTAGGATCTTGTGTTGAATCTAAGATACTGAATTTTGTTCTATTTTCGCAGGATACGTATTAGAGACATTAATGAAGCTCTGAAAGAACTAGGCAGGATGTGTATGACACACCTGAAGACGGACAAGCCACAGACCAAGCTGGGAATCCTCAACATGGCCGTGGAAGTCATCATGACTTTGGAGCAACAAGTCAGAGGTAATTTCAATATGAATTAATAATACATTCAAAATTTCTGTTCAAAACTTCCAATAAATGAACGTTTATTTCCGAAAGGTAATGTATGCCTTGCAATACATGATACATGTCGACGCATTCAAGTCTTTTTCTGATTTTTTGAGATTCTCTTGGCACGTGAAGTGTAAAATTGTTCGTTCCTAATTGCAGGTAGTGTAATAAATAAAAACACACAAATTACACGTGGATTTTGCTTTAATAAGACGAAAAATAAGCAAGTTAAAATTTAGTGGACTGTACATAAAAATTTAGTGCCGAAGTGAATACCGGTTGTCCTTTCGTAAGAAATGTCTGTACACGACTGAAATTCAATCACAGCGGTAATTAGCCTAATAATTAATATTCGGTCAGAGGGCACCACTCACAAGACCGAAATTGCCACATTACATTTAAATAAAAGTTCGCTTTGCGACAATACACGGAAAGAAATTTTTATTAACAGTGGCACTCATGGGTAACTTAGTTATGCCAAACTGAAGGACTATAAT
This sequence comes from Synergus itoensis, assembly GCA_904066005.1. NCBI lineage: Eukaryota > Metazoa > Arthropoda > Insecta > Hymenoptera > Cynipidae > Synergus > Synergus itoensis. Next base: position 29,175 of record CAJFCP010025977.1, on the reverse strand, counting down.
ACGCTCTCTGTTTATGACGATTGTTCTCTCAGTTAGGGAACGCTAGTATCCCAGTTGGCCTATTATGGGTCCCTGGACACACAGGGATCAAGGGCAACGGGAAAGCAGATCAGCTGGCAAAAAGAGGAGCAACAGGTAGATCGATCGATTCTGAACCTATTTTGGACTTGGCACCCAATTGCACCAAACTGGAGATCAAAAACTGGGTTATGTAGGAACACAACAAACACTGGACTCATGTAAAGTGATGTAGATAGGCTAAAGCCATCCTTGGAGAATGTCGTAAGATGGATATGGCCCTCTCCATCCTGAACGTGCCCAAGAACCATGTAAGAATAATGCTGCAGATACCCACTGAGCACAACCATTTGAATTATCATACAGTCTGTTCAACAAGAGCGTGTACGCGATATTTCGAAAACTATTGGAGATTTTTGAACGTTTTTTTTTTTAAATTAAAGGACGTTCAAAGGACTAATGCGCAATTACCTAATAAATGGTTCAGTCCCCATCATTGTCCAGAATGGCCTGGCACCTTTTTCGCATGATTTCCACCAATTTTTTTTAGTATCCCCAAACATGGACCTTCACTGGGTGTTTAACGGTTCGCTAAAGAAATCTACTGCCGGCGGTAGACCAGGCATACTTTAGGGGAACCCATACCCAGAACGACGCTTTATCAGAAAAAATGACATTCGATCAGTCAGGGTCGAGATTTTCAGCAGATTTTCAGTCCTTTCGTTTTTTTTTATGGGTTTTTGAGAGCAGAGGTTTTTGCCTCGTGGTACGGTACTCTATCTTCGATTCAGCCAAACGCTGTCGAATGGTGTTGATACTAATGTAGACTCCCTTGTTGGCTAGTATAGCCTTGGCATCTCGCAATCCTAGAGTAGGGGTACGCTTGAACAGCTGCACGATCGCTTTATCCTCCTTGCTGGTTGTTACTCCAGATATGCCTCTTTCAGGAAGATCGTCGACAGTTCCATCGGCTTTGTACCGCTCAACCCACTTCACAATGAACGAATTTGACTTTCTCAAGTATTTAGTAGCCACTGTGACGGACATTTTTGGTCCTTTTGGATGGGAACACAAGAAGACGGCTTCAAAACGTTTAGCGTAAACAGAACTCATTTTCGTTCGCGTGCGTTCTCTCGGACGGTTCGAGCGATACTGAAGCGGCATCATAAACGCGCATTAGTCCTTTGAACGACCTTTAATTTAAAAAAAAAAACGTTCAAAAATCTCCAATAGTTTTCGAAATATCGCGTACACGCTCTTGTTGAACAGACTGTATGTACAAGATGGGGCTGGTACCCAGCACCGCTTGTATCAAATGTGCATGGCTCTGGCTAGCATCAGACATCAAACCGTCAGGTCAGCTATGATGGAACCAGAAAAGATTAGAGCGCTACCGGCCGGCGCACAGTGGGATAAAACAGCGAAAAGTTGGTCAAAATTATAAAACGTTCATAAAATGGGTCAAATTCTGTTACTCGCGGGTTTTAGGGGTCGCTGATTACGAATTAGGTGTAAAAAATTTCAACTACTATAAGATCCGAATTTATGTTTTAGTCAAGTTTTTGTTACATTTTTTTTGTTTAATTGCCGGAATTAGATAGTCTAAACTGTCCTCTAAGGAAGTACATTTAAAGAATCATATAGAAAACAATTTTTTTGTGGGTTTTGGTCAGCTTTTCGCGATTTGATTCCACTGTGCGGTGATATTTTAGGCTTCCTAAGAATGTCTGAGAGCTGTGGGTAGCTCAGATAGTAAAACTCAAGGCTTCCTATTTCGGGCCTCGGGTTTGATTCCTGATCCGGTACTCACCGTAAACTGTGAGTCCTCGCAGGAGAGGGGGCACGCAACTTAGGGATACTTGCCGATTTTGTGAGATATTCCGGGGCAATTCTCTGGACATGGTTGTCTAATCTGATAACTTTACGCGGATCGCTCACCTCACCTCACCTCATACGGCAAAAGCGGTCGTCTTTCTTTGCAAGCCATCTTGGCTTGCAAAGAAACACGGCCTTTGCCACTCTGCCGGTGTTTAGCCGGGCAAAAGGAGGCCGCCCAGCGGCGCAAGGACAGAGGCTCTTAAATAAGCACGGTCTCTGCCACTGAGCCGGATGTGGACCTGGCCCCGTGAGAGGTTAATCCGGGAATAAAACATTGAGGACTAACCCGATGAAGGTGTCAGTCCAGAGTATTGTCTTAAGTATATATGGGCATTTCTCTGTAAACTGGGCGACTTTTCTAGGAAAAATGGCCCGGCAACTTTTTACGAATATATTTAGTGAACCTTATTCAGGGGATATATATCCGCCTATTTATTAATAAACGGCAGATGAACCAAAAATATTTTCATTATTTTAGAAAATATTGAGTACTTTCTGAAAAATCGATACAGGGGACTGTTTATTTTAATGAATAATACCATTTTCAGTACCAAAATTAAATCTTTTTTATTTTTAAAAACTTTATAGCTTAGGAATTAAATAATTGAACAATAAAGAAACAAAAAGTCAACATTTTTTAAATAATATTTTACTTAAACTTAAATTTTAACTGTGAAATCTTAATATGTAATTACTATCAATTAAAATCACATTCATTGGAAGAATCACATGCTTCGAATCCTACTCTGTAGAATCAGTCTCACTTGAAACACACGTGTACCTAAAACAATGAAAAACGTAATATAAAGACAGTCCCCTGTCCTATTGAAGGGCAGGGGACTGTTGCCAGGGGACTGTGTTATTTGATTTCATTGAAAGATAACACGAAATGTAATTAAGTCATGTTATTTTACTGTATATAAAAAATATTTATCTATTTATAACGATAAGAAGTATCTAAGGTGTAATATATTATATTAAAAAGAAATCAAAATTTTCCTTACCAGGGGACTGTTAGCTGACAGGTTACGACATGATTTCCACCAAGGAAAACTCGAACAACACTAAAAAAAATAGCGACCTGACGGTAATGACTGCACCTGAGCAAACTTCAGACCGTATGCTTCCTGTTGCATGCAGCGCCGCCCTTCTTTAATCTTTAGACTACTTGTTTCGCAATTTTAAATATAGCCAGGGGACTGTTCACAAAATGCGAAGACAAACTTTAATTTACTCTTTTAGTATGATAAAATAATATTTATAAAAAATAAACATGTCCCATTAACAATGAAATAATATTGTTTGAATAATCAAACAATTTGATTGATTCCAATAGTTATTATCATAATTAAATTAATCTGAAGTGACTGTGCTGCTTCGATGACACGCCAGGGGACTGTTTTTTGCGGTCTATGAAGAAGTTTTTGATACAATAAACTTCATTTTAAAAAATATTGTATGCCAAGTACAGCTAGATTAGGTTATTATCTTTTAAATTTATTTACGAAACATTTATAATTTGAACTTCTTTACACAATATTGGCCTGGGACAATGAGTTGCCCAGTTTACAGAGAAATGCCCATATAAATATATGGGTATAGGACAATGGGTTTATAAGCTTGAGCGCCTGGTGAGGCTCCCTCGGGTGGGCCCGAATAATCCAACAAATCCAACAAGGATGTCTAAACTACGGGGCTAGGCGCCCCAAGCCCCCTATAAGAAGCGCAGCATCTTTACATCATAAAAATTCTAGGAAGCGATTCACGGTAACTTCAGACTAGTTTGCGTATAGCTAACTGTCCCAGTTTGGTGCGACAGTGGTCTCACACGTGTATATAACGCAGCGCTATTTCTATTGGTGCTAGAGCATCTCTCCAAAAAGTACAGCAGCTAGCCCAAAACTGCGATGCAGTCGTACCGAAGCAGTAGTGGTGCTGCGTTGTAGAACTACAATCAGTAGCTGTACAAAATTTCTTTCTGTGTGTGTAATGCAATTTTCAAATGCTGGCATTGCAATGTTCACATCTGTTGCAATTTTACACAGGATAGAAAGTACTGTAATTTCAGTTTACATTACTGAGAATGCAATGGATGCATTATTTTTTGGTCCATTAATTGTAAGTGCACCAAACAATAATGCATCAGAACATGAACATACTGTAATTATTCGCGTATTATTATTAGACTGAAGCACCAAAAAGAAAAGTGAACTAACATAATAATGCGCTGACCATTTTTACACTAATATTGTTATTGTATTATAGTGTGAACCTTCTCATTATTGGCACAATTATTATCATTGCGTTGAAGCGATTGTAATCTAATTATATGAGAACAATAATGAGCCATAACATTAATGTGCCAGAATAACAGTACTATAATAATGTTTGGGTGCATTACATGAGTGGATGTGATCGTTATGGAATCATTATTACAGTACAGCATCTAGAATCCAAATGCACAGGAACATTAATGCAAACAATATGCAAATGTGCGATAGGAATAATATTTTTTGGACGTAATCTCGAACTTACACAAGGATGTGATTTTACTAATGAGACATTTTTTTTACAGAACGAAATCTTAATCCAAAGGCAGCGTGCTTAAAAAGGAGAGAAGAGGAAAAGGCAGAGGACGGGCCAAAATTGCCGGGCCATCTAGCCGCGCACATAGGTCATCCACATCCTCACCCGCACCCCCACTCTCAGCCATCTTTCCCCTCTATGCCGGTTAGTATGATCATCAAACTTATGCAGTTTTTGAAATCTAAAATCTGACAATTCCATGTAAAAATATTCTACATAATTTACAGTCGCCTTCCGTAAATTGAACACTAGCTTGGATCATAAACCACACCCCTTAATTGCGCATGACAAAAGAATATTGGAGGGACGTATACTCGAAATGAGTTTAAAAGGGAGCAGCAATCATTTTGAAAAATTTTTACAGCATAATTTGATAAATTGTTTTTTTATGGAAAAAACTAAAGAGACCTTTTTTGTAGAGCATAAAATTTTGTATTAAAATATGTCTTTTTCAAAGTTGTAGGTTTATTTTCTTTGGAGATAAAAAATTAAATGCAAAAGGTCAAAAAATCCCATGTTATTTAAATGGGAAAAGTAACATGATTTTGGCACGGTTTAAATTAAAAATTAAGAGCTTGCTTAAGTTTGATAATTTTTTTTAGGGCAAAAACTAAAATTTCAGGGGGCGGCAGCAAAAAAAAAATCAACTTAGGAAATAACGGACACCCTAATACATACATACGAACAATTTTTCAGAACATCATATTAGATATATTACTCTTGAAATATGTTTAAAAAAAAACCCTTTTTTGGAAACTGGATTTTGACACCACTACAAAGCTTCCTCTATGAGGAAGCAAAATTACTTAAAATCACATGATATTTTAAAATTGCTTAAAATTACTCAAAATCCCACGAAATTTTATGACATTCCTTGAAATTCTTGAAATTCCAATGAAATTGCGTAAATCCCTTAAAACCCCTTAAGTCATTAAAATAACTTAATACCCTATGAAATATCGTTAAATCTCTGAAAATTATTTCAAATTTCATGCAATTTCGTATAATCCTTTAAAATTTCACAAAATTCCTTGAAATATCGTGAAATCACTTAATATTTCTAAAATCTCAATAAATTTCGTAAAATCCTTTAGAATTCCTTAACTTTATTCAAGATTCCATTAAATCTCATTAAATCTTCTAAAATACCTCAAAATTCAATTATATTTCGTAAAATGCCTAAAAATCTCTTAAAAATTTCTCAAATTACTTAAAATTTCACAAAATATATAGTCAAATCTCTTAAAATTACTACATATAAATTCTGATGGTAACTGATCTGTAAATGTACGAAGACAAACGAAAATAATAACTGAAGATAGTTTTTAAATACGGTATATTCAAAAAATTCGCGCAATTTTAAACCAATCAGGTTTTCGACAACAATGTGTTGGATATATTGGTAACATCACTCTTTTAAGATAGGAATAGATACAATGATGACTTTGGATTAAAATTTTTAATATAATAATTTAAAATATTTTTTCAGGGACCGCCACCCTCCCTTCAGCACAATCCGTCGCAACCGCAGTAGCAGCGGCTCGATAGTGGCGTAATTCTGTGTTAAAGTCGTGTGCGTCAGATTCAGTTGCAGCCTGTACAGAACTCTCAACAAGTTCAGGACTTGAAAATGGAAAAGGTCCTGTCTTGCTACCGAAAAAGAGGAAGTATCGCGTTATATATAAATACTGATGAAATATGACAAGAAGTATATATATAAATACAAAATATATGTGAGTATACATATGTAAAGCATAGCAAAGGACACTTTTTTCCGAAAGAGCCACCGCGGCCAAAATTCTTGTACATTGAGTTTTTCAGTTTGTGATGCGACGGTGGTTTCATTTCCCTTTTTTTTATTATATTCCTACGGGTTGCGAGAAAGTATGTGTGCGAAAATTAGTGTAAATTTCGTGAAATGTATCTCGCGGGACTACCGAAACCGGCATCAAATGACAATAAATAAGTATTATTCGTAATCAAAATTCACGATAGTTTTCTTGTTTTTGAGACATATCAGAAACTGTAGACACATCGAAGGAGATAAGAGAGAAAGCGATTATGCGAGATAAAGAGAGATGAGATAGGATCGAAAAGCGTTTCGACTTTCGCATGACTCCGCAGGAAATCTTCGTGAATAAAAGAGAGAAAAAAAAGGAGGAAGTTTATTGAAAGACGCCTGCATTGGAACTGCAGAGCGTCGCCTCCGTACTTTGGCGACCTGCAAAAGACGCGCACGATTGTAATAATAATTATAAAGATAATTGTAATGTGCAAATCGAGAGCCTCGAGGCAGCGACAACTCGAGAACCACTACAAAGACGAAGACAATTGCGGTATAGTTTGTAAACAGAAGCATATTAATTAGTCGACTCATAGATCACGGTTGATAAACGATGATTATACATACGGATAATACTGTACTGCTAAATGTAAAAGTGCAGCGGCTTAAAATTATTTTTATAAATAGGCGAGAGACTAAAGATATGGTTCCTCTTTCGAGATATAATAGCGCGATCCATTTCTATTTACATTCATCCCTCATCCGACACCCTGAAACTTATTTTTACTTGTATACGAGATCCACAATACTGTTGATACGATTATTGACCCTAATTAACCCAAGACAGTCACACCCCAATGGTTTTATAACACTGCAGAATTTTCCAGAATTATTTTAGGGCTACTAACAAAATTTACAGTATATTTTAAACCCTTTTCAATCAATTTATGCAAAAATTGAGTAAAGATTTGTATATTAAATATATTTAAAAAATTACCGACTTTTAAAGTGTTAGAGAGATAAATTTGAGTTAGAAAATGGACTGGGGTGTGACACACATCAAGTGACTGTCTTGGGTCAACTCGCAGAGAATTTTTTCATTGCTTTTAATTGATTTTTACATTCTCTTTTATTTTTCAACTTCTATTTTGAGCCTGGAAAATCTCGGTTCATTGAATAAGTATTCTCGACTCTCAATCTTTACATTTTCTTTCTTGGGTTCGAGTTCTGACCTCAAAATTATATTTCTTTATTGTACTCAAAAAATAGTGGAATTGGATTTCTTTTTGCACTCTTTTTCGAAATGAAAGTATTGCTACGCCACAGTGTCGAAAATTTTTTTAATTTAGTTCTTTTTGTCCAAAACGAGAGATTTGAAACCTAATCTCACAATTTGTTTTTTGTTTCTTTTTTTTATTTTTCTTTTTTTTTAGGTTAAAAGTTTTTTTTTTATATTATTATACGATTTTTTAAAACGTAAGATCACACTTTTGACTAAGGAAATGTGTAACTCAAATCGGAAAAATAACTATAAAGTTTTCATTGTTCGATAAATCTCATAATTTCTTTGAAAAAAATATATTTTCATTTTCTAGAACGAGAGTCGAGAATATTTGACTTCCACGACTTTTTTCACACTCCTTTCTTTTTATAAAAAAATAAGATTTCGCATTTACTCTTTGGCGTGCAAATAATGAGAGAGTGAATAAAAACTCGACTTTTTATACGTCAATTCTTCGTCCCCTTAGATAATTTTTTTCCATCTCCCAACGTACAGAGTTTTTATTCTCCCTCGGTGAAAACTAGATCATTCTCTTTTGTTTTAATTGAAAAACTATTTTGTAACGATCTGAAGCAGTTTTCCTCATTGAATTTGCCGCTGATTTCCGAAATCTTTCCTGAATCTCGAGTTAATCATTGAAAAAAGAAATTTTCTTGGAGGAATTGACAAAAAGAAATCGTATAAACAAAATTTTTAGAAGTGTCAAAAAATTCTGAGATTCAAGAATTTTAAGTAATCGTTTCGATGTTTCTTTTTGTTCTTAGTGACTTTAAAAGAAAGGACCGAAAGATTTATTTTTTGTAGTTTAAAAAAAATTGGAATACGCAATTTTTCGAGAAAATTTCTTTTGTTGATAATTTCTTTTAGAAATGTATCACGAGGATCCAGAATCCGAATAAAAGCAAAAAAAAAAAAATAGGATGTGGCGATCGTCATGAGACGAACGAAATTTGTCCTTTTTTATCACAGGGACAGTTTCGAGACATATCTGGCGCATAATTGTACATAATAGATCAGCGACGCATGCCTAATCAATTACCCTAAATACGATTATTATTACTATGCTGGCGATTTATTATTATTATTATTATTATTATTATTATTATTATTATTATTACTGTCAACGATCATTATTATTATTATTAATTATTATTATTAATTATTATTATTAATTATTATTATTAACGATTGTCGGCGAGCAGAGAAATTCTCGCGAGAGAAAGTGAACGAAAATCTAGCAAAAAGAAAGGGGGAACATTTTTGTTTTTGAACAAAAATATAGCTCAACGATGTGTACCCAGTTGCCATGTATTTTAATTTATTTAGATTCTTAAATAAATTTTATTGATAAAAAAAGACGCCAACAATGTTAATCTCAATCATACACCTGATCCCGATTAGCTATATTTTTATTCAAAAGAAATTTTAACTGCAAATTTCGCGAGAACTTTTTTCCCTCTTTGTAAGAGTGTGCGAAAGTATCGAGCTTTCGACGTTTCAAGAATCTGAAGGATATAGGATTTCGAAACATCAAATAATTTTCGCATCACAAATAACTTCGATAACTCAATTTCTTTCGATATCTCGAATATTATAGATATTTTGAAGAGTTTTCTATAACTCGAATAATTTGGATATCTCGAACAGTTTTCCTTAGTATCAATATTTCGAAAAGCTTTCGATAACAGGAGTATTTTCGATATGGAAGAGTTTTTGATATAATATTTTAAGTTTTCGATAACTAAAATAGTTTCGATGGCTCGAATTTTTTTTTTATAACTCGGAAGTTTTTAAAAATCTTGAAAAGTTTCGAGAGTTTCGAGATTTTTGCACACCTTTGTGGTATTTTAAAGTGGATTCTTGAATGTAAAAAAAATATCGAGGCTCTTTGTTCTTTTATACTTTTAGTTTTATAGTATACGTGAAAATTCGAATTATGATCTCATTCTTAGGACGATTTGCTTCCTGCGAAGTAGTTTTTTTTTTTTTTAATAGAAATTGTATTTTTTAAATTATGCGAAAAATTGTGACTTGGTAGCAATCTGTTTTATCGTCTACACATTGTGATCAATCAATAACTTCCGCTCTCAGTTACAACTAAAAACGCTCGATTATAAAAATTCTAAAAAATCAAGAGACTTGAATTCTCGTGATTTTTATTTTACGAATATCGTTTTCTTTTTTAAAATTTAATATTGGTGTAATTTCTTTTTTTGGAGTTGTTTAATTTTCGAGCAGTTAGTCTTCAAGTTCAAAGGCCATGAAATAAAAATTTCGATAGATATATATTGTTGAATTCAGTGAATGCTAGTGATCAGGATAGATGAGAAAGGGAAGAATAAAAATGATATATATATATATATATATATATATAAAGTATAAATAAAAAAAAGAGAGGAATTTCGTCAATGCTGGTTCCTGCGGTCGAAAGGTCGCGAATTTAGAAATTTAGATGTAAATTGTACTGATAGGTGAAAAAAAACTGCGACAGCAAGTTCGCGGACAGGTGCACGTTATTATTATGATTATTATTATAAAATGAAAAAAGAAAAGAGGATTTGAGAAAAAATTGTTTAATTGCCATTATGACTATTATCACTAATAACATAATAAATGTGCCATTTTTACACAATGTCAATTGTTTTTATGTACCTCTCCAATTGCATTTTCGGAAAAATTTTATCAACAACGTATAATTTTATTTATAGCACATATTAAAGATTAGATTGACTATAATTAAAGGCATATCAATCGAATTTAGCAAGACATAACTTTTTTTTTAATTTTGCGAGATAAAAAGAGTCAATAACGGTCCGTTTTAATGTTCTCTATCATTTTCCAAGGTTTCAGGGTAAAATATTTATTTTTGTGGCCGAAAAGTTAGTTATTGGAAAATCATAATTGCATAGAGGACCTAACCTCAAAGTTACAAATGCATTACGAATTTTAGAAATTCGAAACTTTTTTTCATTATACATGATAAAATGAGTCAATATCGGTCCGTTTTGATGTTCTCTATCATTTTCCAAAGTTTCAGGGCAAAATATTTATTTTTGTGGACGAAAAGTTGGGTTTTGGAAAACCATAATTTTCAAAAGTTTCACATGCCCTTAAAAAGGGATTTTTAATATTTACAGATTATTAATATTGCAAGTCGATTAGTATTTTATTTATTTTTATTTAGTATTTTATTTAAACATTCTATAATTTGAGAAGATGCAAAATTTCAATTTTAAAAATTGCTACAATACATAAATTTAAAAATTCTTAATTTTTAAACGGAACATTTCAAATTTAGAAATTTTTACTTACTTTTATATTTTTTCAGTCTTCCGTCGGAAATTTTTTAGCGGAAATTTTTTTCTATTTAAATTAGTTTTCGGATAATTGTTTTATTCTAGATATTTTATAACGTAAAATTCTTTTTTGTATCAAATGTGCTTCCAAGTTAAAAAATATTAGAATAAATAAAAATATCCTTACTTTTCTGTAAAATTTTTTTATTCGTGAATTCTTTATTAACAATAATGTAAAAATAGTCGAAAACTCGGTCGATCAGGTTTTGAAATATATTTCGATACGATACTGTCCTGGCAGAAATAATCTTATTTCTAATGCTATTCTGGTATTTATAAATTACTAATTCAACTACTATCTTATTTTAAAATCCATTGATTCGATTCTGCTAAACTAAGAATGCGTTGATTTTAATACACGAAGACGTAACATAAACTAAAGACTTATAGGAGCTAAAATAGATAATCAGTCTAAAATGGCCAAAAATAATTAACTGCAAAATGCTATTTAAAATATATAATAAGGAGAAATTAAATTGATAACATATAAAAGAAATCATTTTCTCTTTAAAATTTGTAGATAAGTTTCTATTTAAAAATATAATTTCGTTTTCTTTTTGTGTAGTATATTATCTTTTAATTTATTCTGTATTTCTATTTGATTTTTACAACTTAATTTTATTTTTACTATTTTTCTATGTTTAAAAACTGATATAAATAAAGACGTAAATTTTGAAAAATGAATCTCTTGAATGTTGATTCTTGTTGCAGAAAATAAATAGATTTTGACAAAAATATCTTTTAGGACAATTTGCAGTAGTTAAATGAATAATTAAGGTCATGCATTACTTATCCGATGCCTACTTTACCAAAATTTTTTTCGCTGCAACGTTACATCTGAATTTATTGAGATATCAAATTGAAAATTACTAAAATTAAAAGGATTATATATTAAGGTACGTTTATCTGGTACTAAATTTTTAATAAAATATAAAAACAAAATTTGAAAATGATTTTTTTAATAAATATGTAAATATTTAGGACCAGACAAACGTAACATATTCCTAATCTTTAATTATAGAAATATTCTTTTGATATCTATAAATTATTAAATTTATAAGGAATTTACAGAGAAAATATGTCGTTAAGGTAGGGACCGGATAAGTAATACATGGCAAAAAAGATATGTCAAAAAAGATGTGTCGAAAAAGTTTAGAAGAATGAAGATTAACTAACCGATTGAGTAAATATGGAAAAAAATAATTGATAACAGAAAATTTACAAAAAAAGTCATAAGTTAAAATAAGGTAAAACGAGGAATCGATAATTTACCGACTGCTGGTAAAGGTTTTGGTTTCTTGATAAGTAATCAATAGCCTGGAAGGTATAGTGAACATGAACCTATTACCGATTTTTTGGAACTCTTTCGATAGAAAAACCTTTTCTTTTTTCTTTAAGGAGATGTGATACTTTACCATAAGAGCATTTTAGTTTCCGCAACTTTACGCTCTGAATAATAAATATTTTTTGGCAAAACTAGGCCATTTACCTCCTTCTGTAAGAAATTGAGGTAAATGGCCTAGTTTTAAAAAAAAATATTTATTATTGCAAACGTAAAGTTGCGGAAACAAAATTTGCTCTTATGGTAATTACCACATGCCCTTAAGCAGGGCATGTGATACTTTACCATAAGATCAATTTAGTTTATCCAATATATTATACATTCATAATAATAAATATTTTTAGCTAATAAGAGTCAATAAACCTTTGTCTACATGTGGCGAAGGTTTATTGACTCTTATTAGCTAAAAATATTTATTATTACGAATGTATAATATGGGGTAAACTTAATGTCTTAAAAACTTCTAAATAATATGAACCAAAGAAATCATCAATAAAAGTTGTAGATCTCGAAAGAATATATTTTTTATGTTTGATATATTTTATTATTTGAGTGGCAGATTTCGAGATAAATGATGAAAACGAAAATTATTAACTAGATGTATTTTCACAAATTCAAAACTTTCCCCTAAAACTTTTTTTTTTGAATTTAATATTTTACAAAATATTCCAGAAAAACCAAAATTAAACAAAAGTTTAAACAGCAGCCATAACACATTCTAGAGTCATTTGTGCTAAAAATCTATTGATAGTTGTACACAAGATATATCGAAGTAATATATATACTTTGTTTGATAAAATTTCTAAAAGTGGCAGATTTCTAGAAAAATGAGAAAAATTGAAATTATTATATTTAAGGGCATGTATTACTTATCCGATCCCTACCTTACCGACATTTTTTTTCTCAGCAACGTTACTTCTATTGATAATTTCTGTAATTAATGTTAAATCATTGAGGTACTTTTATCTGGTCCTAAATATTTACATTTATAAAAAAAAAATTTTTCAAAATAATTTTTTTTTTTGTATAAAAATTAAAGACCCGATAAACATAACTTAGCATATTTCTTTAATTTTAGAAATTTTGAAATTGATATCTCAATAAAGGACCCTGCACAAAACCTATGGCAAAAATCTTTCCGTCGAATTGGCTGTAACTTTCAGAAAATAATGTTCTCGAAATTCCAAACAAAAGTTTCCTATGGTAAAACAAGATCCTATGATCAGTTTCCGAGATATGGGATCTGGAAATATCAGATTTTGAAATAATTTTCCTAAATGATAACATACGAAAATATTCACAGAGTCTTTCCAGCTTTTTAGAAATGTTTGGTACTGCTTGGGTGTGTTTTGGGGGACTGTTGTGATGACAATCTATAGCCTGTGGTCCAAAAAAAAAAATCATTTGAGCTGTGACCTTAATATGGTAGGGATCGGTCTCACTTTAATATGGTAGGGATTGGTCTCACTTTTCTAGTTTTCTCGTAATCTGATACTTTCTGCAGAAGCATAAAAACATTTTGCTTCTTTTTAGCTAAACGTAAAAAAAGTATTTCTTGTAAATTCATAACTTTTCTCAATAACCTAAACTTCAAAATCCACTATTTTTCGTTAAATTTTACAAAAATTATATTCCTCTTGCCATCAAAATGATCTCATTTAATTTTCCTACTTTATCGACTGATGGTAACTTAACACAGATTCGAACCATTTACCAGCAGTCGGTATCTTACCGACGACTCTTTTACCGATTGATTTTTTTCCTAACTTTCCTAGATGCACTATTGAGACTCGTGGGGACGATTGTATCAACACATTAAAAACTAAGACGACTGAAATACGAAATTTAAACAGAAGAGATGAAATTATTAGTTGAACGATTTCAGAAGGTCGTGATCTTTCTCTTCAAAGTGCAGTACGCGATAGTCTGTAGAATGACAGTATTGGCCGCCAAGACACCCGCATCAAACCAAAAACTCTCTCCATTCATTCCCAGTTCATTGATCAGCGTTTGAGGAACTCTATAGTGGCAATAGTTGCTTGGACAGAACAGCTTTTCCCGTCCATATCCATAAAGGGCAGAGACCATTGCTTCCATCGAGTACCTCAAATAACTCATGTAGCTCACTATGTACCAAACGCGACTCATGTGCGTATAAAGTACCAAAAATCCAGCAAAAATTAGCATCCCACAGACCGAAATCGCTCCTAGGAATGTTCCATTAACCGGATTCACTGTCGTTCCCAAAACAAGTCCAAAGCTCTCTGCAATGATTGACGTCAAAATAGTACTACTGGCGAACATCAGGAATCGGAACCACTCCAGAGGTTGGCTGCTCAGATAGTAAGAAACGGCAGAATAGACTACAGCAAAGACCATCTGAATTGGCATGTTTGTGATGATGAAGGCTGCATAGTACGTCCTCAACTTGTACCAATTGTTGAAGTGTTCCTTCCTCAGGATCATGAGCTCCGAAGGGAATTTGAGAACTGCCGGCATCATACTAGTGTAGCAAAGATAAACCGAAGTCGCGAGGAGGTATCCAATGTTGCTGATTGTCTTGGATCCATCCGAGCCAGAATTGCTGAAGAACAATCCGAGCAGGACCCCAACGAGAAAATGGAGCAGCAGCTTCAGATGAGTAACAGTCCAGTCCCTGTAGAGTTGGACATAACATCTTCGTACGAGAACACCGAACTTGATGAATTCGGATGGAGAAGTGATGAGGACAGTTGTCTTCTCTTGTTCACTGTAGCTCCTAGTAATTCCGTTGAATTTCTTGAGAGGAGCTGAAGACCTAAAGGAAGAATTGGTTGCAGCAGCAATTAACTGACTACTAAAGTCACCATATTCGCCGGAAACTACCTCAATCGCGTAGTCCGCTGGATTGTGGTATTGTGGACAATGTAGACCCAGATTTCCGAGGTAGGATACAGTATTGACGGCAGCACCTTGGTACATGCAATAGCCGTTCGCTAGCATGAAGACGTGGTCGAACATGTCATAGATTGCAGCGCTCGGTTGGTGGATTGTGCAAACAATTGTTCTGCCCGCTCTTGCTAAATTCTTCAACATGAAGACGCACTGCATTGACGCTTGGGAGTCCAAGCCTGTTGTCGGTTCGTCCAAGAAGAAAACCGGAGGATTGTCGACTAGTTCAAGGGCAATGCTGAGCCTTTTCCTTTGGCCTCCACTGAGCCTGTCGCATCTCGTTTTCTTTGTCTTCGTCAGATCGAGTGTCTCAAGAACGTCATCAATGACCATCTGTTTGCCCTTGGAGTTTAAACTGTGCCCGAGTTTCAAATCCGCTGCCATTCTCATGACTTCGTTTACGGTGAAGAGGGGATGAAGTTGGTCGTCTTGTTGGATGTAACTGGCTTGTTTCTTGTAGACGTTCCAGGATTCCTCGACGTTTCCGTTGATGTAGGAGATTTTGCCTGTGAAGTTCTTCCTCTCGAGACCAGTTAGGATGTTGAGGAGGGAGGATTTTCCAGCTCCAGAGGGACCCATGATGGCTGATAATTCTCCTGATTTGAAGGAGCCACTAACTCCTTTAAGGATCTGCTTCGTTTTGCTTGGGAATCCCGCCCGGACGTTGTAGGTGACATTTTTGAATTCGATGTCGATCGATTGTGATTTTGGAAGACTGAGGAGAACTGCTCGTTGATACATTTTTTTGGAATGATGAGCTGATGAGGCTTCCTAATAATCTAAGTCCTAGATCAATTAGTGGAAAATTATTGCGTAATTAATTTTACGTCCTTGTTGTGCTACAGATATCTTTTGCTGACGTCAATTTTAGCCTTATCCGCTGATTATAGGTAAATTACTTCCTCATTGTAAGAAATGCCATCGATTTTATATCCACTGGAGATTTAATTTTTTTTAGATAACCGAATTAGTGATTAATGATTTGCAGAATTCCATGCTTCACTTTCCTTATTGTCCTGCTCTTTTCGCGACACTCGACTATGATTCTGAAACTGAAAAAAGAGGATTGAATTAGATCGAGTTTGATTTTTTAAATAGAGTAACAAATAGAAGAAGAGTTGTTTTATTTACATTATTTGAATGAGGCAGATGAGAGCGAGGCTATTTCGTTACCGCGGCTAACCCGTCACCCCCCTCTATCTATAGTAGTTAAGAGTGTTGGAACCAAGTTCAAATCTAAAAACTTGATTTCTTCATTTTACTTAACAAATATTAAAATTGGAATTGTTTCCCTCTGTAGAATTAATCAATTTTTAACTAGAATTATGCGCACTTACATTTTATGTAATAAGTATTAGTGCTAAAAAAGTATTAGTACTACAGAGCGAAAAAATATTTATCTATAATTTTCATTGAGTAAAATGGAGAATAGAATTTTTGAGCTTAACACTTTTTTTTACATTTGTCGATCCAGATTTTGAAAAATTATTATTTTTCTTTTAATTTCATAACAAAGATGAAAAGAATTTTTGTTTTTGGAAGAGTACCGGGTTTCGAGAAATACTTGGATTCAATCCCAAATATACTCTGTTTGGCTATTTTTAGAGTTAGAAATTTGGGGGTTTTCTACGTAACCAACTGTTATAACAAACTTTTATACTTTTTTTTTAAGAAACCTCGATAACGAACCACTAGTGTTATTGTCATTAATAACACTGGTCAACAAAATATGACCCATGTGTAGTTGGAATGAGATATATCATTTCTATGGTAGTTTTCTTTGCTGAATCCAAATCTGACCTACATTTTTTTCCAGGAGCTCAAGTTTTTGAAATTTTTTGAGTGAAAATTTTTTTCAAAAAATCACCAATAGTGTCATGAAAGGGTGAAACAATTTTTTTCACGCAAAACAAGACATGATTTCTATGCGTTTTGTAACGCAGAATCCACTGGTTTTTTTGTTCTTTCGATATCTCATATAGTTTTTGAGATAATTAAAAAAAACTAGAAAAAAACACGAAAAAAATGGCTTTTCAAAAATCCTTATATTTAACTGAATAAATTTTATTTTTGGGTCACTGTGGTCTCATTTTCTTTGTTTTTTAACGCAGAAAAAATTTAAACAAAATTTACAGTTCCAGCCGTAACGGTTCGAAAGATACATGGCAGAAAACTTACAGGAAGGTGACCCATATACCCCTATGTTTTTCGGCACGCTGAGTCCGAATCTGATGTCTGTTTACTCCCACCACGTCATAATTTAGGTCAATTGAAGGTCAAATCGATAAAAAAAATTTTTATTAGAAATGACTACTATTACTAACGTTTTTGGGGTCCCTGAATCCGAATCCGAGGTCCACTTGACCCTATCGAATCACTATTAAGGTCAATTCAAGGTCAAACCGGTAAATATTGCAAAAAATGGATTTGTGACTACAGATTCAGAAAGAGCGGGAAATCTTACGTCCAGATATGGTATTATCAATTTGTTTTCATCAAGACTTCATAGGTCAATCAGAGGTTATTTACGTTGTTATATATAAAGTTTACACGGTGTTGAATATTTAATAAAATATGATTGTGTGAGTACATAATAATACGTTTTTGGGGTCTCTGAATCCGAATTCGAGGTCCACTTTGATAACAGGTATGGGAAATAATTATTTATAAGATAATTAGGAGTTCTCGACAAGGTTCATTAACTCGAGGGTGTTTCAATTTCGTTCGAGTAGTGGGAATTATTACCGATGGTAATATTACCTGTTTTGTGTAATATTACTGATCAAAGGTTTGTTTGAGGTTATCGGTTTACATTTCCCAGTGGGTCATGACCGTTTCGAAAAACAAATCAAGGGGGAATATTTCAAGTGGTAATATTACCATTTTGGGCAATATTACCGATTAAGGAATTGTTTATAGTCACCGGCTTGTGGCTTTTTAGAGGGTTATGGTCGTTTCCTAAAAGGCATAAATATGTAGGGAAAAAGGGATAATTCCTCGTTTTAGGAATTTGGTGGTCCTAAAAAGGACCAGTTGGTTTTGGATTCAAAAGGTTGGCAGGAAACAGAGGAGATTCGATGATCCACGGTGATGGGAAAATCACAGGCGTTGCTGTCACTTAAAGTGACAGGTCGTTTTCTCTGTCCGGGTTGGATGGTGGGAAAGAGACTTCAAGGTCTAAGGGGTTTATTCCTAGGAGAGAGGTCCAATCTGGAGGAAGCGAGTGGTCATCCGGACACCATTCAGAAATGGAATCAGATTTAGTTGGTTTTGGTGAGGAGGGTGGAGTCGCAAACCAGGAGTGCCTTCCTGGACTCAAGTCCAGGTAGGGGGTGGCGGTGTTAACTGGATCAGGAAGCCGGATGTGTCTTGGGGGAGTCACACTCTGCTGTCCACTTTCGGAGCTGGGAGTGACAGGTCCAAGGCTCGTACTGTTAGTGGGAAGTGGTGGAAACCAGTTAAGCGGGACTGTCGTTGGAGAACCTTGCTGGATTCTGTAGATGACATGAGTTTGATTGAGGGACAGAAGTTCGTACGGGAGATAAGGATTTGGAGATCTGAATCTCTGGGATGTTAGGATGGAAGCCGAAGTCCTCCTGGACCTCGACTTTCGCTCTCGTAGTCTTCTTCTCTGTCTCTCTCTCTCTTCTTGTAGATCGTGCTGAAATGAAGACATGCAGGATACCAATGAAGGAAGTACGGAGGCAGTTTGGATTTTGTCTTAGAAGGTTTTTATTCCGTAGGTGCTTACACGATGGTAGCTCGGGAAGGACAAGTCCCGTTTATTCTTTACGGCTTATCTTTATAATAGTCGGCCCGGGTACATAGATTTCAGCGATTGGCTCCAACGAAAAGAGAGGGGATTTCGCAACGGTGATTGGTTTTTCTCTAAAGAGTAGGATAATCTCCGATGTGTCGCTAAAGTGGGAGTATTGCCGAGTATCACAAGAGTGGGGTTGTTTTCAGAGCGTCCCTGTGATTGGTTCGAGACCAAAAAGAAGGGATAGTGAGTAAATTAACTATATTAGGGAGCGCGGATGATGTAGAGAGGCCTAGGTGAATTTAGAAGGGATAGTGAGTGAATTAACTATTTTAGAGAGCGCGGATGATGTAGAGAGACCTAGGTGAATTTGTTGGACTTAGAAATATTTTCAATCTTCCTACGGAAGATCGAAAACATTTCCAAGTCTTTTGACAGGTGTAGGTTAGGATGCCCAAGCTGGTTAAGAATAATTTAGTGATACGAGGGTTTTATTTAAAAGCAATTATTGCGGATATCAACTTGACCCTATCGAATCATTATCAAGGTCAATTCAAGGTCAAACCGGTAAATATTGCAAAAAATTGATTTTTGACTGCAGATTCGGAAAGGACGGGAAATTTTACTTCCAGATATAAAATAAAAATTTTTTTTTTCATTTTTCAATTAAATTTTTTTTTTTCAATTTTCAATTTTCAAATTTTATTTGTATTTTTTTTCACCTTTCTTACAGCGACAATATGTAAAAGCATAACAAAAATAAATAAAACAAAGAACTATGAACTTTTTGATTGTACGATAGGACTATGATAGGTTACTCTTTTTTTCTTTTGTAACGAACTCTTTTGTCTTCGAAAGATCTATGCAGAGGATTTCTTTTTCTTTTCAAAGTGTCTGGCTATTTTGACCTTTTAAGCGACCAACAAACATCTGCCATCATATTTACATCCCATCTTCCTTGATAGCGACGTTCCATTTCCATAATATCTTGGTGAAATCGCTCACCTGGTACTTCGCTATAGTCTCCGAGATTTTCTGGAAAGTAGTTAAGATGAGAATGTAGGAAATGTAACTTTAAGTTCATTAAGCAGCCTAAATTTTTGAAATTTTTCAACAAATCTTCAACTAAAGTGTCGTAATCATCACTCTTCTGATTTCCCAAGAAATTCTCTGCGATCTTTTTGAAACTTGACCATGCAGCCATCTCTTTAAGATTCATTTCTATGGCAAATTTTTCGTCTCTAAGTAAAGTGCGAATGTGAGGACCATCAAAGATACCTTCTTTCAATTTAGCATCACTGATTTATGGAAATTTCTTTCCCAAATATTGAAAACAGTTGCCATTTTTGTCCAAGGCTTTGACAAACTGTTTGAGTAGACCAAGTTTGATATGAAGAGGCGGAAGCAAAATATTTGAAGGATCTAGTAAAGGTTCACGTATTATATTTTTGGATCCGGGATAGAAATCTTCTCGCTTTGGCCAATCATTTTGTACGTAGTGTTTCTTTCTATCTCTGCTATCCCAAAGACACAAAAAACAGGGATTTTTTGTAAAACCCGATTGTTGTCCCAAAATCAGAGTGGAAATTTTAAGGTCCCCGCAAAATTTCCATTAGTGTTCTGTATACTTAATTTTGTCCAAAACTATTTTTAAATTTTTATACGTTTCTTTCAACTTTGTTGAATGGCCTATTGGAATAGGTGCATACGTGTTACCATTGTAAAGTAGAACCGCTTTTAGGCGGTTTTTTTTTTCGGCTTGACCTTGAATTGACCTTGATAGTGATTCGATAGGGTCAAGTGGGCCTCGAATTCGGACTCAGAGACCCCAAAAACGTACCATTATGGTCTCACATAACCATAATTTCTTAAATTTTCAATACCGTGTAAACTTTATATATAACAACGTAAATAACCTCTGATTGACCTAAGAGGTCTTGACGGAAACAAATTGATAATACCATATCTGGACGTAAAATTTCCCGCTCTTTCCAAATCTGTAGTCAAAAATCAATTTTTCACCATACTTACTTGTTTTTACCTTGAATTGACCTTGATAGTGATTCGATAGGGCCAAGTGGACCTCAGATTCGGATTCAGGGACCCCAAAAACGTTAGGAATAGTAGTCATTTCTAATAAAAATTTTTTTTTCTCGATTTGACCTTCTATTGACCTAAAATATGACATAGTGGGGGTAAACGGACATCAGATTCGGACTCAGTGTGCTGAAAGACATAGGGGTATATGGGTCACCTTTCTGTAACAAGACCTTTTTTTTTGTGTGCCTGCGTAATAATACAATAATTTTAAAAAATATATATTTTTGCAAGCAGCTAATACGTCTTAGAAACTTTTTCTTTTGCATACTCGACGGTGATGAGCATTTGGTTCATCAGTCATGAGCCTCCAGCAGTAGTCTGTTAAAGCGTTCACACTCTACTTACCTTGGTATCTCTTTTCGATTTTAGCGATGTCTTAATGAAACCTTTCCAAGTGCGAGTGCGAGTGAAGAATGTGAATCTTTAGTGACATGTTCACTTTCATTTCCTGAAAGTTCTGCAGCATAGTGTTCACCTGGTGTTTGTAGTTTCTGGATTTTTTGTTTCCCAAGAAATTGTTTATAACAGCTTAGTGAAGCTAAAATCAATGAAGGAGTTTTGCAAGGACCAAAAATCCGACAACTGATGTTAGACTGTGATTTTGAAAAAAGCTTGACTGACCTTGAGAGACAAACTTGGTTGTCAGTAAAAGCTGTTATAAACAATTTCTTTGGAGACAAAAAATCCAGAAACGACAAACACCTGGTGAACACTATGCTGCAGAACATTCAGGAAATGAAAGTGAACATTAGGGTGGGCCAAAAAAAACTTTTATTTTTTTTTTCCTTAGGTACCGTGAAAATATCGTTCGAAATGACAAAAAAAAAATTCTGGTAAAGTTTGAGCTCTTAATATTAATATTAACAGGTGGCGCCTTGTGATTTTTGATTTCCCATTGAAATAACACAGGAATTTTTTCTTATTTTGTTTGGATTTTTAAAGCATTTGAACGAATAATTTTCTAGGGAAAGCGAAAACTTATTCTTGTAGGAAATTTAACGATCTACAAAAAAGGTCTGATATGATTTTTTGCTAAGTCGACTCGTTCAAAAGTTATTCGAGGTTAAAGTCCAAGCCTAAATCGTAAAAGATAATTTTTACAATTTCTCATCTCTCTGATGAGAATGTAATATGCAATAAATATTGTGTAATTTGTAATATTTTAAATCCCTTACAAGGGGGCCCCCACACTATTAGTGCCCAGGGCCCCGCTAAACTTAAATCCGCCGCTGTGGGGTACAAGAAACAGTAGAATGATTCGCCTGTAGTACTTGTAAACTATCAAATTGGCACCTCTATAATAGAAAGAGACAAGTTCTCTGCCATGTATCTTTCGAACCGTTACAGCTGGAACTGTAAATTTTTTTTCAATTTTTTCTGCATCAAAAAACGAAGAGAATGAGACCACAGTGACTCAAAAATAAAATTTGTTCAGTTAAATGTAAGGATTTTTGTAAAACCATTTTTTTCGTGTTTTTTTCTAGTTTTTTTTAATTATCTCAAAAACTATATGAGATATCGAAAGAACAAAAAAACCAGTGGATTCTGCATTACAAAACGCATAAAAATCATGTCTTGTTTTACGTGAAAAAAATTTTTTCACCCTTTCATGATACTATTTGTGATTTTTTGAAAAAATTTTTCGCTCAAAAAATCTCAGAAACTTAAGATTCTGGGAAAAAACGGAGGCCAGATTTGGATTCAGCACAGAAAACTACCATGGAAATGATACATCTCATTCCAACCCCATATAGGTCATTTTTGTTGACCAGTGTTATTTTAATGACAAATTTTTGTCCTCAGAAAATTTGAGAACTTATAGTCGAAAAATCAATTTTACGAAAATTATAAAAGTACACAGAAAAAGTCTAAAAATTAATATTTTAAAAATTCCTTGGGTACGTTTTGAGATATTGGTTGTGCAAAAAAGTACTGCAAATTTTAAAAATTTATTTATAACTGTCTTCAAGCTACAGTAGCGACAAGAAAGAGCTACACATATGGGGCATCATTATTCCTCAAGTGTACCACCCTCAGAATTTGACTTTGTCTGATCGAACTCAAACTTGATTAAAGTATAGTCCTACTAGGTACAACTTTAGAGGAAAAAGATTTTTTCGATTGGATAAAAATTGACCGAGATAGGGGAGGGGGAATTTTTCGAATTTTTTCGATTTTGTGCTGTTTCGTGCTATTTCGAAGGTACTAGGGTAATCTCTTTTCCTATGGAATATACAAAATTTTGCCCCACATGTTTTTGATAGCTTTTTTCCTGGTCTATCGAACGGTTATAACCATTTTTTTGTAAATAAAAATATTTTTGACTTTTTTAGAAAAAAGGCACTTTTTTTTTTGTCTCAAAATATTGCTTAAGTCTTTATCTTTCGATGCTGTAAAATTCAACTTACTGTTGTTTGTTGTTTTCGAGAAATTAAATAAAGAATAAAGCGCCGCACCGACGGTGCTCGAGACTGCTGGGTCTCTCGCTCCGCGCATTTCTCTTTATTTAATTTCTCGAAAACAACAAAAAACGGCAAGTTGAATTTTACACCATCGAAAGATAAAGACTTAAGCTTTATTTTGAGACAAAAAAAATGCCGTTTTTCTAAAAA
This sequence comes from Synergus itoensis, assembly GCA_904066005.1. NCBI lineage: Eukaryota > Metazoa > Arthropoda > Insecta > Hymenoptera > Cynipidae > Synergus > Synergus itoensis. The sequence continues at coordinate 5,527 of CAJFCP010025977.1, read as the reverse complement.
AGTCAAAAATATTTTTATTTTCAAAAAAATCAGTCAAATTTTCAATCTTTTAAAAAATGGTTATAACCATTCGATAGACTAGGAAAAAAGCTATCAAAAACATGCGGAACAAAATTTTGTATATTCCATAGGAAAGGAGCTTAGTACCTTTGAAATAGCACGAAACAGCACAAAATCGAAAAAATTCGAAAAATTCCCCCTTCCCTATCTAGGTCAATTTTTATCCAATCGAAAAAATCTTTTTTCTCTAAAGTTGTACCTAGTAGGACCATACTTTACCCAAGTTTGAGATCGATCAGATAAAGTCAAATTCTGAGGGTAGTACATTTGAGGAATAATGCCACATATATGACCGCAAAAAAGTTTATTAGCGAAATTTAAATCTTACAAATCTGAAGGAAACAAGATTTTGAACATAAAATCTATTTATTTCTTTTTTATATTAGTGAAATTGAATTTTTGGAGAAGTAAAAGCTTTCGGATATCTGAATTTTCGGGTATTTTGTAGTTTTTGGAATATGAAATTCCAAGAAATGAATTCCATTCGAGATGATTGATTTTGGAAAAAAAGATGTCTCAAAAAATGACTTTTCTGACTTTTACACATGCGCTCAAAATTTTCACATTTTTCAAAGATGTTAATTTTCTAAACATAAGAAAACGCGCATTCGAAAACTAATATTGACGAAATAGGGAAGGACTAGAATTTTCATAAAAGTAAAGAAAAAAAAAGTGGATTTAAAACAGTAGAACTCACCAAACTAGAATATAATATTAAAACAGGTTCTTACAAGTGCGGCACATAAAAAAAAGCGTCTTGTGAATTTTCTGATGTTCGTTTTAGGCAAAGGCTAGCTGGCTAGGCACAAACTGGAGTCCGGTTGTCTAATTTGAACTAAAACTTTCACACGAACCTTTTAGCTTGGAGTCTGAATGGAAACTTTTAGAATCTTCTAAAATCCGAGCTAAAATCCTATAAGATATTTCCCACCTCTTGATTCCTTAAACCCCTCATTTAGGACCATTCTTAGATCCTTCCTATGGAAGAATCCCAGGTAGAAATTGAGGGTCCAGATCAAATAAGGGTACACAAAATTTTCTCTTGCGAAAACAAAGTACCCTGGAGGCTTTCAAACAAATTTTCGAATTTTAATTTTTAAATTTTAATTAATTAAAATTTGAATCTATATGTGAAATTGTATTACGCATCTTTTTTCTTCTAGAAAAAAAAGTTGTAACTTTTTTTGTTTTCAAATTAAAGCCGAAAACTGACTTTTCTGAATAAATCGATTTTAATCCGTTTTGTACTTTAGCTCGTGCTCAGTTCGTCAGTTTTTAGATTTTTTAAATAAAATTTTCAGAGAATGTACTTTCGAGTGTCCTTCGATTGATAGAGTAATAGGAATTCAAAAATTGATTTTTTAAAAATTTTTATTAATTTTTTTCTGATGTTGGGCGTGAATTGGACTTTTGTAACTTCGAGCGTTTCGTTTATTGAGGGAATTTCGAGTAAGCAAAAACTTTCCGCTACAGAAATGCGGAGAAAACTGTAATAAAGTTTTTTGGAAAGTTTCAGATCAAAATATTTAATAGTTTATGAGTAGTTAATTTATGATTTTATTTCATGTCAACGCTGGAGTTTTCGAGTGTACTGTATACTCTATGACTTACCTCCAGCGCTTATTTGAACTATTCCTATTATAATATTATAATACTATTCCTATTATAATATATTCCTATTATAACTATTCCTAAACTATTAAATATTTTTATTTGAATCTTTCCTTTCCAAAAAATTTTATTATAGTTTTCTCTGCATTTCTGTCGCGGAAAGTTTTTGCTTCCTCAAAATTCCCTCAATAAACGAAACACTCGAAGTTACAAAAGTCCGATTCACGCCCAGAATCACAAAAAATTAATAAAAATTTTTTATAAATAAATTTTTGAATCCCTATTCCTCTATCAATTGAAAGACAGCCGAAAGTACATTCTCTGAAAATTTCATTTAAACTTGCATTCGTTTACCCACCTTCATTGCTGCTATATACTTTTATTTAAATTATTTTAATTTCAAATGAAGAAGAAAACTAATTTACTTAAGGTTCTATCGACCTTAAGGAACACATTCTCATCATAGACAAATAATTATGTTCATATAATTTTCTCTGTATCACGCTTAACACGCGTTATTTGGCTCAAAATTTGAATTTTCGATTTTTCAAAAAAATTCAAAAAATTGTTACATCAGTCCTGTAGGGCGTTCAAAAAGATATATTTTTCATCCTTTGACTCTTTTTCATATCGTGCGTTATTTGGCTTTAAATTAAATTTTTTTTTTTTTTCAAGTTTTCAAAATGCTCTAACTTTTTTAATTTTCATCAAAAATGGCTGGCCAACGAACTCGGCCTTCATTTTAGGACAATAAAAGAGTATACCAAAGGACAATCCAATCGGTCAATTCCTTAGAAAGTTATCGTGAACGAAAAATAAAAATCTACACACACACACACACACACGCGCGCGCGCGCGCACGCACACACATTGGTAAAACCATGTTTTTCGGGTTCAGGGAGTCACAAAACGTGAAGATTTAACAAAAAATGGGGGGGGGGGGTAAAATTTACACAAATATAATACATTCTCTCTGATGAGAATGTAAAAATCCAAAAACTGACGAACTGAGCATGAGCTAAAGTCAAAAATAGATTACAATCAATTTTTTGCAAAAAATTCAGTTTTTCGGCTTTAATTTGAAAACAAAAAAAAAGCCACAACTTTTTTTCTAGAAAAAAAAGATGCGCAATACAATTTCATATATATATATAAGCTTCAAACATTAAAATTCGAACATTTTTTTGAAAGCCTTCAGGGGACTTGGTTTCCGCACGAGAAAATTTTATGTATGTACTCTTATTTGATCGGGTCCCTCAATTTCTGTACTCCGCCGCACAGTGGGGCCGAAAACGTTTTCGCGGAGAAATAGAGGAAAAAATTGATATTCAGCAGCAATTTCTGAACCGATTTAAACGACTCTATAAAAATTAAAGTTAATAACATTCCGCACAAAACTGTAGATTCAGATTTTGAAAAGAAATTTAAAAATTTTTTTTTCATTTAATAAAAAAAATGAAAAAAAAATTTTTGTTTAAAAATTTTTACTTTTGAAGAGTACCGGGTTTCGAGAAATATTTGCATTCAATCCCAAATACCTAGAATCAATGAAGCAATTTTCCAGAAAAGTTTTACAATAGTTTAGCAATTGTTTTACAATTTATTGAATTTGTTATAAACAAATAAGTGAGTGAAAATTGATTCATGGGGATTGGCAGTGATTCGTGAATTGATTCGCACTAAATATAACGAAATTATAGACAAAACCTGTTTCTTATCTAAACTCATGAAAGACAATAAATAATTTGTTATTTCGTAAACAAATTTTATAAACAATTGGCATTTATGATGAAATAAATAAAGTTTTTTCTACTGAATTAGGCAACAATTATAGAGAAATGTCACTTACTTATCAGATTTAGTCATTCAATATCAATTGATGATTGTTTAAACAAATTTAATTAACAAATGCACTGTTTGGATATTTTTAGAGGAAAAAACTTGATTTTTTCAACAATTTTAATTGTTAAAAACAATATTATAAATAAATTTTTATCATCTTGGGCATTTTTTGAGAAAAAAATTGTGTTTTTAAGATGCATTATGCCAATGACTCTTTGCTATCAATAGATAATAATTGATAATTTTTGAAACAAAATTAATTAACAAATACATTTTTCGGCTATTTATAAAGGTAAAAACGTGGGGTTTCAACATAACTCACTGTTAATAACTACCTTTTAAACTTTTTCAAATAAACCTCGATTTACGATCCACTATTGTTATTGCCATTAACAATTTTATATACCAATTTTTTTCCTCATACAATTGTAAACAAGAAATTCCTTTTTTCTTGTGGATCCTTAAAATTAACGTACAGTCTGTTCAACAAGAAACGTTGGTTGATTTCTCGAAAACTATTACAGATTTTTGAACGTTTTTTTTTTAAATTAAAGTACTTTCAAAGCACTACGGCGCTACTACCTAATAGATGGTCCATTCCCCATCGTTGTCCAGAATGGTCTGGCACCTTTTCGGCATGCTTTTCACTAATTTTTCAGCGTAGTCCGTTGGTAAATCTAGCCATATCTTCTTGATTTTTTGCGACAGCTGTTTTAGGGTGAATACACGTTTTCCAGCAAGCTTCCTCTTTAAACGCTCCTCTTTAAACGCTCCAGTCATTTTCCGCTTTCCAAGCGGTGCAGAGACGGCTTCGATGTTTAGGGTCGTTATCCTCTTGCAAGATCCAATCGGCATTATCGGCTCCAAACATCTTTTTAGCAGACCTTAGAAGACCACGTTGATATATTTGGAGCATTTTCTGAGCATTGAGGTTCTCGGTGAAGAACTCTAAACATCTAAAACCGCGCTCGGGGAAGCATTCCCAAACATGGATCTTCACTGGGTGTTTAACGGTCCGCTGGAGAAATCTACTGCCTGCCGTAGACCAGGCATACTTTATGGGAACCCATGCCCAGAAGGACGCTTCATCAGAAAAAATAACGTTTGACCAGTCCCGGTGGAGATTTTCCGCAGCCCATGCCTTTCGTTTTTCCATATGGGTTTCTGTGAGCAAGGGTTTTTGCCTCGTGGTACGGTACTGTATCTTCGATTCAGCTAAACGCTGTCGAATGGTGTTGATACTAATGTAGACTCCCTTGTTGGCTAATATAGCCAACGTTTGTAATTAAAGAAAACATAAATAAATTAAAAACTATTCCACTTTCTTCATCAGTACAACATTTTCGTCTGCTTTTTTGATTAGCTTGGTTAATATAATATAATATAATATAATATAATATCTTCATGAATATTTCGTTTAAAAACTATTTTTTAACATTAATTTTTTATTTTTTATGACTAAATAAGAATATTTGAAATATTTTTTTGTTTGAAATATTTGTACAATATACATATTATAGTTCATCATATTTTATAAATTAATATAAAATTCAATGTGCCGAAAACAATATATGTTATAAAAAGGTTCAAAATACTTACACTTGAAGCGCCAATGCCTTTCAATCGTATTTTTTTACGAAAATAAATTAGAATGCTTTACAAGTTATTTTCAGGTTATTTTCAGGTTATTGGTAAAACAATTGCAAACACAAAAACTTGAAAAAAATTTTTAATCATTTTTAATCATTTTTTTCTCAGAAGATCGCAAGTATCCGCAGCTAAATCAAAGTTCCCTGTATTCGTGGTGAACTCTAGATTATGTACATATTTTTTTTTTGCCGGGACTTGCCGGGACTTTTTTTAATTACCTCAAACATGACAGAATTTACGATCAGAAAGTAGTTGGAGTTTGATTTGTAGTATCGTCTTTGTAGTTCATAGTAGGGACTAACTACACCCATTTTCTAAACCTTTGATACCATACTTTAATCTGCTTCTACGATATTTTATCAAA
>CAJFCP010025976.1:115752-133117 GCA_904066005.1 Synergus itoensis | reverse complement strand
ATGGTAATGATATTTTGTAAGTCTTACATAAAAAACCTGTAAAGGTTACAGACTCTGTCAGTTGTGCAAACTGTACCCCCTTCCCATTTGCACACGTCCGGAAACAAAGAGAAACAAAAATGCCGAACGTCCGCGTCGCAAGGAATAGTTTGAGAGCGTAGAGAAAATCAGTTCAGTGCAGTGTCATGGATCACTTCTGCATTCAAGTCCCGTTAGCCACGCGCTGCCGATCGATAGATACGTTCCTCGGAAAGAGCTGGTTTCCATTGGCCTCGGTAACGGGAGCAGCACGTCATTAATGTGACTTAATTGCATGGTGTGGTATGGTATAGCACGTTTCATTGACACCTCGAAACTATACTGGTATTCTTGTCAACTCCTTATCAATGCAATCGTCAATAATTCAAAATTTAAAATTTTGTGGTTTCGCTTTAAGTTGAGAAGAATTCCACTTAATCAAATCAGTAAGGAATTGCATTGAGAAAATTCACTGAGCAAATAGTAAAATTCACTGAGGCATCAGTGTAAATATTTTCCGACTAAAGTAGGGAAAATGATTAAAATGAACCCTGGAATCAGTACAATTGTTTAATCAATCAGTAAAAAATGTACTGAGCGAGTAGTAAAATTAACTGAAGAATCTGAGGAAATTTTTATAAATTCAATATTCAATCAGTAAACATTTTGAGACCCATCAGTAAAAACTAACTGAACAATCAGTTCATCAGTATAAATATTTTTCGATTAGATCAGGGAAAATGAACTCTAGAATCAGTACAACTGTTTAATCAATCAGTAAAAAATGTACTGAGCGAGCAGTAAAATTGACTGAAGAATCTGTGGAAATTTTTATTAATTCAATTAGTAAAAATTCTGAGAACCATCAGTAAAAATTAAGTGAACAATCAGTCAAATTCACTAGAAATTATATAGGAATTGTTACTGATGCAATCAGTAGAACTATGAAAAATCAGTGGAAATAAACCAAGAAATCAGGAAAATTTCCTATTCAAGCAGTAAAATTGACTGTTAAATCAGTGAAAATAACTGATGAATTGGTGGAAATATTTAATGATGAATTCTGTGGAAATACACCTAACGCATGATTGATCAGTAAAACGATAAAATTTACTAAAAAAAAAAAGTTTGTGTAAATTTCTACGGATTCAATCATTGAAAATTCATAAAGCAATCAGTAAAACTCACTGATCAATCAATAAAATTGGATGAAACTTTAGTAAGATTGACCGAAATCAGTGACAGTCCTTACTGATTCAATCAGTAATAATAACTGAAAGGTCAGTGAAAATCCTTAGTGATTGAATCAGTGAAAACACACTATGCAAGCAAAAAAAAATATTTAAAAACTAGTAAAAGTTTTTATCAATTAAATCATTAATGATGACTGAAAAATAAGTGGAAATGGTTACTGATTCAAACAGTAGAAATTTTTACTGATTAAATTAGTAAAAATTTCCCTGATAATCATTGGAAATATTTACTGATTATTTTCGATATTTTGAAATTTCGGTAGTTTTCTATTTTCGTTAATAAATATTTTCGGTAATATTATTTTTATTCCGGAACTTGAAATTTCGGGAATTTGAATAGAATTTTCCAAATTGAAAAATTGAATCTTGTGACCACCCTGACATTCTTTTATCAGATTTGACGCTATATAGATATCGATAATGGAAGCTCCATCTAGAATCTAGATTCTACTTGGCAGACCTGAGTTGTGTTAACAGGACACGTGCTATATGCAGATGCCGCACCCTGGAATAACCCCAGGGATGGCAGACGTGATTTAGGCTAATTATGCGACTGGTCGGGTCGACGTTTCTCATTGCCTCTATAATTACATAGCTGGAATTACATGTATATATAATTCCAGATACGACCTCACTCCTGATTGGTGCCTACAGGAGACCAAACTGCACTAACATCCTGAAACTTCACTTTGATCGCTTAGAAATTCAGGTGGCTTGACAATTCACTTTGAAATAGCTTTTATAGTTTATTTAACAGATTTTAGAAACTTCCCAAGAATTATCGAAGGATTATAAAGAATTTCCAAACATTCTTTGAGATTCTCTGGGTTTCTAATGATTTCAAGAGATTTTCAATGATTTTAAAGAAATTTAACTAGGTTTTTCTAAGGATTTTAAGGGGTTACAAGAGATTTGTATAATAATTAAAAGATTTAGTGAAATTTTAAAGGACTTGATGAAATTTGAAGAGATTTTTGAGAAAGTAGGGAATTCAAAGAATTCTAGGGAATTTTAAAGGATCTCACGAGATCTTAATGATTTGTAAAAGATTTTGTGGAATTTTAAGAAGTTTTCCAAATTTTTTAAAGATTTTTACGTATTTCAAAGAATTTAAAAGTTTTTCCCCTAGAATTATAAAGAATTTTCAGAAGCCTGTACGAATTTTAAGAGATTTTAAGGTATTATAAATATTCTCGTGGAACTTTTAAGGATTTAAAAAAAAAGAAATTTTAATTTTGTAGAATTTTAAGGACTTCATGAAATTTTAATAGATTCTGATGCATTTTAATGGATTTTAATGTTCCTCGTGGAATTTAGAAATATTTAAAGAGTTTCTTAAAAGATTTTGTGTTATTTTGAAGAATTACAGAAAATTTTAAGAGATTTTTTAGGAATTTAAAGGAATTTAAAAATGTTTTCTTTGAATATAAAGGATTTCAAATGATTTTGAAGAATTTTCAATAATTTATTAAAAATTGAAGAGATTTCATGGAATTTTAAGGTGTTTCTATGAATTTCTAGAAATTCCAAAGAATTTTAAGAGATATTATACGAAATTTTTGAAAAATTTTAATATCAGAGTATTATTGAAAATTTTTTATCATTTTAAATACTCTTTTGTCAGGGAAATTTGTCTGAAAGTGAGGGAAAATGCAGGGAAATGTCAGGAAAATTGAAAAATAGAATCTTGTGGCCACCCTAAACTTAGAAATTCAGGTGACATTGACAGTTCACTTTGAAATTGAAGCCTTAAATTTTATTGATTTTTTTCCACTCTTTTGGTTCGACTCAGTGGAATTCCGCGACGCAAGGAATTTTCTTCTGAGGAATTATTGGATAGAGATTGGAACTCATTCACTTGACCGAAATTTGCGAGATTGTAGATTTTAAATCCAATTTAATGTCGACTACAATATGATAGAAAATCCCACGTGACTCCAGAAGGCCTGACCTAATTGCAAGAAATCCTTGATGCTCCGCAAGAGGACCTTGTGACACTTCGTGTCTCGCTTAAATCGTTTTTAATAATAACTCAACATCCACCTTAGGTGAACAGTTGGTCGTTCCAAATACAAGTAGAATCCAAAAATATCGACCGAAACATAAGATTCAATAATTTAGGACTCCAAAATAAACGCAGCCATGATTTCGAATAATGTGAGACCCAAAAACACGGTCCCAAGAGATAATATTAAAGGATTTTAAGATATTTTTATATTTTTAAAAGGTTCCGTAGCAGTGGCGTATCTAGGGTATGGCAGGTAGGGCTCGTGCCATGGGCGCCGTTCTAGGGAGAGAGGGGGGGGGGGGGCAAAAAAGCCCCTTGATTAAAATAAATTTTTTTTTTTTTAATGAAAAAATTAAATAAAGGAGTTAATAAATAATACTTTATAAATTTTTTTTTTCATTTTGAGCAGAATTCTGGATTCATTGAATGACTTCACATGAAAATAGGGTGAGGGGGGCGCAATTTTTCTCCTTGCCATTAGCGCCGTTATCCCTAGATACGCCACTGTTCCGTAGAATCTTAAGAGATTTCACAAGATTTTATGGAGTTTCAAAAGATTTAAAGTGAGATTTTTGAAAAATTTCATCAGCACTGTTATTGAAAATTTATTAACGTTTTTAACAATTTTCTGTCAAGGAAATTTGTCGAAAAGTGAGGGAAATTTCAGATAAATTGAAAAATTGAATCTTGTGGCCCACCCCGTCAGACCCAAAATTCGTGTTGGCTTGTGTAATTTTACCACAATTAAAAATTTTCCGACATTTCTCTGTGTTCTAAATTTTGTATAATTAATGATGTTTGTTTTTTATTTTCTAGGTGTCAGCAGGACAGCATATGCAGCTAACTGGAGACCTGAAACCTGGAGTTTCAGTGGCTGCGCAACAGGGCATGTACTTTAGCCAGCAACAACAACAACAGCAGCAGCAGCAACAACAACAACAGCAGGCGCAGAACCAGGGTGGTCCAGGTGGACAGACAGACTCATATTGCTCGGTGTCACAGTCGCAGACGATTAATTTTACGCAGCAAAGTCTGAGACAAAGAGCTGCCGCTCAGGCAGCTGCGGCCGCCGCTGGTGGAGTTCCGCAGTCAGCTGGGGCTCCAGGACAACGAGGTCATCCTCAACAAATGCCCCAGAGTCAGGTAGTTGACCAGCATCAGCACGCGAAGCTTCTTCAGCAACAGCAAATGATGCGGGCACAACAGGTTTGTATACAATATTTTTTATTATTATGTTCTCATTTTTTTTTATTTTATTGTAGGACAATAATAACACTGGTCAACAAAATGTGACCTATGTGCTCATGGAATAAGATATGTCATTTCCAGAGTAGTTTTTTATGCTGAATCCGAATCTGGCCTCTATTTCTCTCCAGCACGTCAGGTTTTCGAGATTTTTTTAATCAAATTTTTTTTGAAAAATCACGAATCATGAGATAAAAGGTTGTAAAAAATTTTTTCAATTAAAAGCAATATATGATTTCAATGCGTTTTTTAATGCCGAATCCAACGGTGGGCTTGTTTTTTTGATATCTTGTACGGTTGCCGAGATAATCGGAAAAAACTGAGAAAAAACGCGAAAAAAAGTGGTTTTATAAAAAACTAAATATCTTGTTTAAAAAAATTTTTTTTGAGTGATCCTGGTGCCATTCTCTGTTTTTTAATTACAAAGAAATTAAAAAAAAATTCAGGGTTCAGGCTATTACCGTTCATTGTACTGTGTCTAGTATTTTATTGCATCAAAATCTTCAATATCTGCAAATTTCACAATATTCACAAAGTTTTTTATTTTCTCAGTGTTAACAGTATTCACAGCTTCGAATTCTTGAGCAGGTTATAATCACGCAGGCGTCACACGGGCGCTATACACGTGATACAAACAATTGGTCGAGGGAAAGTGTACATGGCGCATGCGCAACTCCCCTCTACCTCGACAGCACTAAGCTCTCCTGCGTATCGTGTTCCGTGCTGTTTTCATTTCATGCTAGACCTCTGCAGAGTAGTGAAGGGACATCGATATCTAAATATCGATAACATCGATGTTTTGCTTTTGATATCGATTTTTTACACATCGATGTTATCTTTTCGATGTATCGATGTTTGAAAACATCGATGTTTTCAGTCGCAGTAATGGGACATCGATGTCTAAACATCGAAAACATCGATATTTTGCTTTCGATATCGATGTTTTTCACATCGATGTTATCTTTTCGATGTATCGATGTTTGAAACATCGATGTTTTCCATTCGATGTCCCATCACTATTGCAGAGTGACATGTATGATACCTATACTCTAGGACTAGAAGTCGTTCCCATTGAACTCCAATTCATTAGCGCTAATTTTGAGCTATCATTCGATCTTCACTCTGCAACAATTGCAAAATGGAGCATTGTTGCAAAAATCATCCCGATAACTTTTGCTACGTTTGCGGTGTTTTTGTCCCACAAAAACAGAGACAAAAAATTTCTCCTGCAATGCAAGAAGGTTACGAGATTTTTTTTCAGATTAAACCCGAAAATGGAGAAAAATATTGGATACCAAACAGTTGCTGCTCGACTTGTACCATTTCATTGAGGTCAGCATATCGAGGAAATTTCGATCATCTCTTCAATTTTAGTTTTCCTACTTCTTGGAGAGAACCTCTAAACCATTTTGGTAATTGTTATTTCTGTTTGACAGATGTTAAAGGCTACTCATCAAAATGCAAGAACTCCATAATTTACCCTAATGTTTCTTCCGTGACGAAAGCTGCGTATGACCGTAAAGAGTATCTCCCGGCTAATTCCACGAAACACAAAGCAGAAGAAATTAATTATTCTGATGAAAATCAATCAATGGAACATGAGCCGACCAGAAATTTGCCACAATTATTCGACCAAAAAGAATTAAATGATTTGATAAGAGACCTAAATTTATCTAAAAATGAGGCTGAAATCTTGGGCTCTAGACTCAAGGAAAAAAATTTGCTTAAAAATGATGTAAAAATCTCTCATTATCGAAATCGAGAGAAAGGTTTAACTCCATTTTTTTCTAGTCAAGATAGTCTCATTTATTGTAATTTATTGTAACGTGGAATTTTACTCGAATTTCCAAGTTGAGAGTGTTGGTTGAAGGGAACTTAGAAATTTTTTAGGTGCCCCCAATTATGAGTACCGCCCTGTCCCCATATTTTTGAAAAGTTTAAGGGCGTTGGACCCAAGTGTTAAGCTCAAAATTCCATTCTCCATTTTACTCAACGAAAATTATACATAATTGCATAAATTTACTATGTTCAGATATTTATTTATTGCTAACTTCATAAGTCCATTTTTTATAAAAAAAATTCCCTAAGTTGACAAATTATTTATTGCTAAATTCAGAAGTCACATTCCTTTGTAAATAAATAAATTTACCAATCCTTTAAAATTCTCACAAAATCTTTTAAAGATCAGAAAAATCTCTTGAAATCACTTTAAATTATTAGAAATCTCATAAAATTCCTTGGAATTCCTGGATAACATTTAAAATTCCTTAAAATCCCATAAAACTCTTACGAACATTTTGCTCCACAGTTTTTTTTTTAATTTATAAAAAATCTAGAAAATAAAATCGCTTTTAGTCTTTTCAATTTTTTTTAAATAAATGATACTCGAGATTTAATTTGAGAAATTGTAGTTAGTTAGCGGGATTGAACGGTAGAAGGGTAAAGCTGTTGATAGGATGACGTACGCTTTGTGCTCGCGCTATTATCGGACAGATTAAATTATCCGTAAATGGTAGTCGAGACGCGTATGCAACAGGTACTTTTCTCCTGCTTTATAATTTTTGTTCCCTTCAGCTGAAAAAAAAAAAAAACTGAGAATATCCCGATAGTTGGAAAAACTGATTCTGAGACAACACGACGTGACAAAGAATTGAAACTTTTTACCCCTCTTGACTATTTTTTACCTAGAAATCATTGTCGAACGAACTCCTGAAGTTTATTTCTCACAAGCGGTCGATGTGAGTTTTTTCGTTCCAGGAATATATTCCCAAAAGAATATTCGGGAATATAGAGAATATATGGGAATATTTAGGAATACGAAGAATATGGGAATATATAGTAATATGAGGGAATATTTTTAAATATTACTTTTTAATATGATTTTATTTTTATTTTTGTATTTCCTTCCCGATATTACTACACTTATAATAATGTAAGAAAAAAGATTTTAGAATAAGGATATAAAATGAATTCAGATAGAATTCAAAAAATTGTAAGTGGTTCCAAGATATTAAATTTACGTAGTCCCTTTTAAGACAAATTTTGTATAAAAATTTTGAGGAAAAATATTTTTAAAAGTTTTGAAAGAAAATTACATTATAAACAAAAATTCTGGAGAAATTTTTAATGGAGATTTTGAAGTTGAACCAAGATTTTTATGAAATTAAATTTTTTTTATTATTTTCGGGTATTTGAAATTTTCGGGAATTTAAATTTCTGGGAAATTGAATTTTTGGGAATCTGAAAATTCGGGTATTTTATATTTTCGGGAAATTGAAATTTGCGTAATTGTCTATTTTCGTTGATAAACCCTAAAATTACTCGAAATCTCTTGAAATCTCTTGAAATTTCTTTAAAATCATTAAAATTTGAATTGAAAATTTTTTTTTTAAAAGATTGAAGAAAAGACAAAACAAGAAGAAATTTTCTGCTGTGCGCAGAGAGTTGAACCGAGTAACTACTTCATCTTCACATTTACGTTAATTAAGGCTTGCCTGAATACTATAAAGTAGCAAATATCGATACACGGTTGACTAGACTAAGATATTAATTTCTTCACGTGGGTTGAGCGTGGATAACGGGGTCATTAGCAGATGACTCATTTCGGACTGTAATCATTATTGAGACAATGTTTTTAGTTCCGTATGCGTCGTTATATATACTCCAGTTGCACGCTGTTTTTTTATCACATATTTACTTCCCTCCTCTAACCTTCGCTCTGATGAATTTTTATTTGACTTTCGAAATTCATCAGCTCTTTTCCAATCATTAAAAAAAAAAACAGAAAAATGGATAAATTTTAATTATTGATAATTTATTTTTAAGGTGATGCAACAACAACAGCAACAGCAGCAACACATGTCAGGAAATATGGGAGGTGTGAGGCCACCACCTCCAGAGTACAAAGCTGCAGCTCAGGCACAAATGATGCATGCGGGGATCGGAATAGGTCAACAGGCGAGGTTTCCTAATGCAGGCGCAATGCGTAGAGTCACGCAGCAACCTATGCCACCTTCGGGTAATTAAAAAATCATTTTTGAATCAAACTTCTTCCATACAAGGGAGGCTACGCCCCCCTGAGTACTTCGCGCGCCTACCCACCATTTAAGATTCTTAATCTCTATGTGACATATGCCCTTTTTCACCCCCTAGACTATTATAATTATGGGATTCAAGTAAGGTAATAAGAATAAGACACAAAGTTTTAATAAAAGCAATTATTCTTTTAATCAGAGGTTTATACTCATTGAGCTATCCTCTTGCAGGCAACGCAAAGCGTTACACAACTTTGATAAATCTCGCGAGCAGCCAATAACTTTAAAGGTAGATATTTCCTTGTGGCGAGTCTCTTTCCTTTGATTTCTCATTCCTCTGCCTGTAGACTCTACCTAACTATCCATCAGACTTTACTTTCATGTAGATTGGCTTGCAGCCAAACTTAAGAGCCACTCAAAATAATTAGAATGCGTCACTTTATCGATTCTTTCATCCTTAGGGGAGACCAGGGAAATTCGGGACACTTTTTTTTTATTTAATATGATAAATACACAAAAATGCCAAGTTATAATCTAAAAATTCGATTTCCTCATTTCACTCGAACAAACATTATAAATAAATATTTCTTCGCTCTATAACGTTATACATTTTTTAAATAGAAATATGCATACAGAGAGAAAAAAAGAAAATAATATAAATTAAATAATAATATTTTTATTTTGTAGGTCCGATGATGAGACCCCAGATGGCGCAACAGCAGCAGCAACAACAGCAACAGCAGCAAACTTTGCACGCAGCAGGGGGGAATATGTACATGAGTGGTGGTGGAATGGCCGCGATTGGTGGGATGCACCAGATGCACCAGAGGCTGGGTTACCCTAGAACGAACAACCAGCGGCCGCCGAACGTCAGCGTCGGACCCTCGGACACCCTAGGGAATAGTATTGCTGGTCGTGGTGCTCAGCAAGAGTGGCGACACCTTCTCATGCAGCAGCAAGGCTTCCAGCCTCAGATGAGACCACAATTCAATCAGCAGGGACTTCAAGGTAGATGAAATCCCATTTCGGGGCTTCAAATCTTTTAAATTTTGGACTACATACTTTTGGGATCCCCTTTCTTCCCCACTTTCACACTCAAAAAGACAGAAGGGGTCATCTATTTTTTAAATTTTTGGATCCTCCCTTCTCCCTTATCTCTCTATATCTCTCTATATTATAAAAAGATCTCGCCACCGCCGCTGCTGTGTCAAGAATCCATCTCCCATGGATCACGTGACGCCCATGACGATACGCCCTTCTTGATCCCCTTCCAGGGTGTCTACTACCGGGAAAAACCGGGAATACGCCTGGAATTTTTTTTTTAATCCTGGAGTTTTTTTTCAAGAACCTACTTTTATAACTTATTTTTGTTTTCTGTCATAGCAAATAATGTCTACCAAAGAAATGAGTTAATGCACTTCAGTTATTGTTTCATATTTTATAATCTGATTGAGTAACCTAGTTACTCAAAATTAAGTCTGATTAGTTGAGTAAATACTTGATAAATAAATAATTTATTCTTATAACAAGTAAAAGTATTATTCTATTCTAAAAAGATGATTGAGTCGAAGTCGAAATATCGTAACGCCTATATTCCTATATTCCTATATTCCTATATTCTGGCAACACTGTTGAGAAAACTGAACCATAAACTTAAAAAGCCCAAACTATTTGGCCTTTATCTAAATTTCAAGAATTTTCTGGATTTTTATGAGATTTCTAATAATTTTAAAAGATTTCAAGAGATTTTTTTAATTTTTAAAAGATTTTGTAGAAACGTTAACGATTTCATGGAATTTGATGAGATTTCTAATCGAAAAATTCTAGGATTTTTTTTAGAGATTTTTATGAATTTTAACGTGGATTTGAGAAGATTTATGAGTTTGAAAATTTTTGTGGAATTTTAAGGGATTTCATGGAATTTGATGAAATTTCAAGAGATTAATGATTTTGAAGGTTTTCGTGAATTTTTAAGGATTTCGAAGTAAATGCGCGCGCGGAGTGCACGTTCGTTCTTGTATGGATAAATAATATATAATAAACTCTATAATATATTGGATTTGTTGATTTAATATGCTAAGTTCATAATAGTAAATGTATGATGAAGCATTAAAGTGCGTTTTTATTTTCCTGGAAAATCAGAGATTTAGCCTTGAAAAACCGGGAAAACGCCTGGAATTTGAATCGGTTGAGTCAGTAGACACCCTGCCTTCGACCACATGGCCCCATGACGATACACCCTTCTTAACCCCCCTCGATCACGTGACCCCATGAGGACACGCCCTTCTTGACCTTCCTCGACGGCGTAACCCCCATGACGATACGCCCTTCTTGACCCCACAAAAGATACGCCCTTAGTGATCCCAATCCGACATACATACGCTCTTATTGACTCCCACTTGAGATACGCCCTTTTTGAATCCTAAGTGAGAAACTTCCTTATTGACCCCTACGTGAGATACGCCCTTTTTGACCCCACGTAAATTTTTTTTTTAAATTTGTTTGCCAAATTGTTCTTCAAAATTTTTGAGAGAATATTCAATTTCGGGAATTTTATAATTTCGGTAATTAAAAATTTCCAACTTGAACTTTAAGTTTAAATGGAAATTCTAATTGCACTAGAACATCACAACGCGCTTCGCGCGCCTATATAATGACTTCAAACGACAACGCACTTGTGACGATCCTAGGGATGTGAGTCGATGAAACGTTTCATTGAAACCATGGAGAATAGACATAAGGAGACCAAAGTAATGTAACGAAAAATGAACACTATTTTGGTCGGAAGTTCGCAGTGCAAAAACTTCCCGACTGATGGCGTCAGTGTTCCATATGGAGAACTAATAATGGCCGCCGCAATTTGTTTCCATATTTCACATTTATTTGAGGTTATGTTTACGACCAATGCAAAAATCTTTGACCAATGGGCAACCTACGAACGGCGGCCATTATTAAGACTCCCTATAAGGAACACTAGCGCTATCAGTCGGGAAGTTCTTGTATCTTTGCTTGTACTTCCGACCAAAATGGGTCCGACTTTTGTGAAGTCGATGTACAGGACTTTGGTCTCCTTATGTCTATTCTCCATGATTGAAACATTGAATGTTTCATGAAACAATGAAACGTTTCATTGGACCAAAGTTTCTGAAACATTCCAAAGTTTCATAAAACATATATGCGCATGCGCGTTCACATCATGTTGAAGTTAGGTTATTTTGCGTCGTGCTAGATTCGAAATGATGAAAACATCATTTCAGTATTGTTATAATTGTATTTTAATATTAACTTATGTATATAAGTTAATTTATTATTTATCTAATGATTTAATTTTTTTAACTGCTTATTTATTTCAATTTTTAATTATTTTCAAATTTCCCGCCCTAATATTTGAAACTTATGAAACTTTGAAACGTTTCAAAAGTTTCATGAAACTTTTCATTTGATCAAAGTTTCATGAAACTTTACAACCCTAGACGATCCCACGTCAGTGCTCTCAAACAGGGCAGCCTGCGGGCGCAGCACGTGTTGATTTTCTGCTGGAGAAATTCTGCAATTGACTGTAATCTGGCGCGCGATTCAAAATCGAATTAAATGGACCAATGGGAGAATTTCTCCAGCGGTAAGCCAAAACAATGCGCGCGCAGGCTGCCCCATTTGAGAGCACTGTCCCACGTGACCATCTCTCAACCAATCAGATCACGAATAAAATGCGGACACTCGACAGTTCATGTCTTTTTTAAGAAAGGATTGGCTTTTTTTTAAGGTGGTTTCGGAATGGGAAACGCGGGTGGAATGCAGATGAATGCAGCTCAAATGCAGCATCAGCAGCAGCTCCTTCGATCTCAAAGTGGCAATATGGGAGGCACAGGAATGGCAAATAGCTCCCAAATGCAACAATTGCTGTCTCAACAACACCAACAACAGACTCTCGTCATGCAACAGAACAACAATCAGATGTCCATGCAAATGCAAATGTCGCAATCGAGTTCTGTAAATAGCACGGGAACTGGTACGTTTTTATAATATTAACAATTTTTTTTTTCAAAATAATTCTCTCGACTTGGCAACCTGGTGTAATTTAAAAGCTTTGAATTCATTTTTTATAAATAAAAGCAGTTTCATGAGATTTTTGTGATTTTTAAAAGATTTTATGAAATTTCAAGAGGTTTTCAAGAATTTTAAGAAGCTTGTAAAAATTTAAAGAAATTTTGACATTTTTAAAATGATTTTAAGGAATGAAAATATTCCTCGTGAAATTAAAAATAATTTCAAAAGTAATTTTTTATTTTAAAGGATTTTGTGAAGTTTGATGCATTTTAAGAAAGTTCCTCTTGGAATTTTGAAATATTTCAAGAGATTTTTAAAAGATTTTGTGGAATTTTGAAGGATTGTAGGAAATTTTAAGAGTTTTTTTTAGGAATTTTAAAACATTTTGAAGGGACTTCGTCGAATTTTAAGATGTTTCTAGGAATTTCAAGAAATAATGAATTTTAAGAGATTTCCAAGGTTGTCGTAAATTTGAGAGTTTTTTTTACGAATTTTAAGAGTTGTGAAGTGATTTTAAATTTCAAAAGATATAAAACGAAGAATTCAAAATCTAACTTCAAAATTGAATATTTTCATTTTACTTAAAAAATATTTGAATTAGATATTTTCTTGCTCTGTACCCATAATTTTAGTTAAAAATTGATGAATTATACAGTGGGAAAAAATTCCAAATTTAATATTTGTGCAGTAAAATGAAGAAATCGAATTTTTAGATTAGAACTTGGCTCCAACACCCTTAAAAATTCTGAGCTATTTTTATGAATTATCAATAATTTTTCAGGTTCTCCAATGCATCCACATCAGCAATATGGAGGCGGAAGTCCAAACGTGCGAAGCCTACCGCAGCAACATTCTCAGCCTCCACAACCTGATCCCTCGATAGGAACTGCAGATTTCAACTTCGACCTGCTGGACAACTTGCCACCTGGTGATTCATCCAATTTCAGCGCCCAAGAACTCCTGAATTCGCTTGACCAAACGGCTGGCTTCAATCTCGACATTTTGTAAGACTTTTGAGTCTCTTGAGCGTGTCGAGTCTTATTATTGTCGCCGATCTTCTGATTGAGTCGTGGGCAGCGAATTTGCCGATCGACTCTTCAGCATCACCACTTGCTTGCGTTCTAGTAGCACCCAACAATCTTTAAGGCCATGTATTACTTATCCGATTCCTACCTTACTGACATTCTTTTCTCTGCAATATTACTTCTAAAGTTATTGAAGTATCAAATTGAAAATTTCTGAAGTTAAAGAAAATATGCCAAGGTATGTTTATCTGGTACTAAATTTTTATTAAAATAAAAAAAAATTTCAAGATAATTTTTTTTTTTTGTAAATGTAAATATTTAGGACCAGATAAATTTTAGAAATTTTCAATTTGATATCTTAATAAATTTAGAAGTAACGTTGTAGAGAAAAGATGTCGGTAAGGTGAGGATGTATGTTTTTTTTAATTTTATAAATTTAGAATTCGACATCTAAATAAATATATAAATGGCATTCCAAGAGAAAAAAATGCCGATAAGATGGAGATCGGATAACTAATACATAGCCTTAAGGGCATGTGATACTTTACCATAAGAGCAATTTAGTTTACCCAATTATACATTCGTAATAATAAATATTTTTAGCTAATAAGAGTCAATAAACCTTCCTCTCATATAGACGAAGGTTTATTAGCTAAAAATATTTATTATTATGAATGTATAATTGGGTAAACTAAATTGCTCTTATGGTAAAGTATCACATGCCCTTAAGGGCGTTGGATCAGAGTTTAACCGCAAAAATCAATTTCTTCATTTTACTTAACAAAAATTATAATTAGATACTTTTTCGCTCCGTAATCCTACTCAATTTGTAAATAGAATTACGTATACATAGAGGAAAAATGTATAATATTAATACTTTTCATGTAAGATTATGAGAAGAATTCGAAAGAATTCGAAAGATAAACTTAAAAAATCGTTTTATTTTGAAAATATTATACATTTTTTCGCTCTGCACAGACACTTATATTTGAAAAATGAATACTACCGCCGAGAGAAAAAACTTCTGATTACGATATTTGTCAAGTAAAATGAGGAAATCGAACTTTGAGGTCAGAATTTGGATGATTGAAAAACAATCTTTCATTATTAAAGATTGATAAACTTGTTATGTGATTAATACGGCAATGTCGAGAGAATAAGTGTATGCAACTAGAGACACTTTATTGTAAAGTGTTTCGTCTTAGGTAATCGCGTTTTAGTAAAATTTATCTTGCTGCGATATTCCGCGTTAGAAAATTGTGCGTAATCACAAATGCAGCCATGCTGAAGGCGAGGAATCTATTTTCGTCTTATATAAAGCGATAATATAAAGTTGGCCGAACCCAAGAGGCTCTGCATCTAATTGGCGATCAATCTTATTGATTCATTTCGTGAGATAAATCACAATAATAATCAATAATCGACAATGGTCGTGACACTGAATCAGATTTTAAAACGTTGATATTTTGATGATAAGATTTCAAGCATTTCAGAGACGCTTTCCAGAAGTGAGAGGCGTTTAATCACTTTTTATATATTTTTTTAAGTGTCTTATAAATTTCTTTTCTAATGTATATTTTTTCAAGTCTGGTTTCAAATTTTGAATATTTTTTAAGAAGTAGAAAGCCTCGAGTAAAATCTCAGATGCAGTAGAAGTTTAGTTTTTTGGTAATTATTTATGTTTCGTAGAATTATGTATTATATTTTGTATTTGTAATTTAAAGTAATTATAATTTGTATTTCAATTTTGTACACTAAAGGAAAGATGCTCATTGTTTACGATTATTCCTTTAGGAAGATACTCTACGATTTTTATTTATATTTATTATCTTATTTATTATATAATTAATAATATTGTTAGTTTAACAATATATAAAGTATTATGTTTTATTAATGAAATGGGCATTTTGTGTAAAAGTTTCAGTTTAATTTCCAGCCTGCGAGTTAGTTGTACAATTTTAAGTTGTATACTTTCTAAAGTAAATATTTCTTTATTGATAAAGTTGATAAATTATGTATTTTTACGTCTTTTAAAATTGGAAATTCCTTTGTATTTGTATGATTTTCTTTGAATTCCTCTGAATTTATTTAAATTATTTTGAAATCTTTTAAAGTAATCTGAATTATTTTTCACTTTTTGAATTTCTCTAAATTCACTTAAATTTCTTTGAATTTAGTGGAACTTTAATTTTGGCATCTTTTAATTTCTTTTGAATTATACTTGAAATCATCTTGAATACAAAAATTTAAAGTAAAAAAATAATTCAATAATTTCCAATTTAATAATTGTACAGATATTTCCGTTTTGCATAAAAGTATTTTATTTTTCCTCTTTTTTTCTTCTCTGAAATTAGAATGTGACTCGCAGGTTCGCACGACTCAAATATTTCAATTTATTTAAGAAAAAAACTATTCCCGACATAAAAAGTGCAAAATATAATGATTTTTAAACATCACAAAATAAATTTAAAGTTTAGGTTGTAAATTTGATTTCGAATGCAAATATAAAATGCAAAACTTGAAGTAATTTATCAGACACTGACAAGAAATTCGCATAATTCATAAAAAAATGTCCTGAAATCATGAAATGTCTCAGAAATTGTCTAAATTTATGAATTTAAAATTACGAAAATAAGTAAAATACATTTTTCAAGCAATGTAACTAAGATTGAATTCTTTATGTAACGTTCAAGCCTCGGCGGTTCGGGTTGAGAGATAAACAGTATAAGAAATAACTGAAAATAGCACATAATGTATTTAATTCTCGCCAACGGAGCGAATCTAGAATTAAGAGAAAGTCAATTATCGAGCGTTTGTTTGAAGACGAGTTGGCCGAGTCTTCGGTATGTTTCTATCGTTCGTAGAAAGGAGGAAAGAAAGCAAAAAAGGAACTCGAGTAAGCCCCTCCTAAATATTGATTATACTAACGCATCTAAATGATCTAAGTTAAGAAGACCTTCACTGTACATAAAAAATGTAGCATAGCAAAAGCGAGTCAAAAAAAGTGACTATAGAATATTTGAGGATGAAATTAAAGGAAGAAATTCAAGAAATTAAAGGATAAAGGATGAAATTAAGGGATAAAATTAAAGGTCTCTTTTGAAACGGATTTTCGCCTTTTTTTCTTTTCGGGTTGAACAAGTATGCAGGAGAAAAAATAGCGAGCGAAATACTTCGGCGATAGAGCGCATTCGAGACCCTAAAATATTTATTCAATTCGACTTTGAATGCTCTCTATCGTCCAATCGAAGTGGCACACACGGCACAATCGGCGGATCTTTTCAGAATTGTTTTTCTTGAAATTCAAAAATTTTTAGATTTCTCAAATTTTAATCGTCTCATTTTGTACAAAATGTAGGGAATTTAGAATTTTTTCTTCTTATATACATACTTCTACATTAAAGTTGAAATATTTGTTGAGTGAAATGAAGAAGTTGAAGTTTGAGAAAATCTACTTTAGATTAAGGCCATGTATCAGTTATACGATCCCTACTTTACCCGCTTTTTTTCCCGTGCAATGTCATTTTTACATTTATTAAGGGCAAATATATATAATAATATAATATATATAAATATATTCGTGTCATATATATTTTCTCCCGCTTCTTATTTTTAAATTAAAGAAGATATCTCGCTGAAACTTTTGGAAATGAGAAAAAATATACCAGTGCACGTCTTCTCATAAAAGTTTGTATTGTTTTAAATATTGGAATTTTAATTAATTTTTTAATGTAA
>CAJFCP010025976.1:84929-115352 GCA_904066005.1 Synergus itoensis | reverse complement strand
GAAATTTTTAATTTGATATCTCCATAAATGTAGAGGGGGTAGGGATCCAATAACTAATACATGGCTTTAAAAGTTAAAAGTCTTTGTAAGAAGGATTTCCAGATTCTTAATAGCAACTTTTATTCTTTGATCCAGTTTTATTCAAATTAATTAAAACTATAGGTTTTTTCGGCAAAAATGTCCAGGAATTGAAAATTTGTAATCCCAATTTTCATGAATTATCTTCGGAGATGTTACAAAAGTCAATTTTTCAAAATTACACGATTTGATTTTTTCCATATACTTTATTCGAATTTAAAATTCCGAGATTTTAAAAACGTCATCGATGTTTTTTTATTTTCATCTCAACTTTCGCTTTAAAAAAAAAATATAGGAGAAAAAATCGAATAGCTCCGTAAAAAAATGAATAGAAAGGGAAATTTAACGAAACTGAAAATTTTCAAATGTAGAAAATTCGAATTTAAAACACGAAATTTAAGGATTTAAAAAATTTAGAACAATTAAGAATTATAATTAAATGAAATGTTTTGAAATTCATGCAAGAAAAATAATTGTCTCGACATTTTATAATATCGGGTATTTTAAATTAAAATTTAATTTTTTTAATTCCTCTAAAAAAATCATTTTCCGACAATTAGTTTTCTATCATAAATTTTATAAAAAAGTTTCAATCCTTTTTACAAAAAATTTTGAAAGTGAAAAAAGTGTAAAACATGATTTAAGAAACAAGAAAAAAAAACACTTTTTTTCGATCAAACCATCTGAATTTTTATTTTTTTTTTTTACACGAGTAATAAATTGTGCAACAAAAAAATCGATACAGCTTTTATTAAGAATAGTAGATTTTGTATCGCCTTATAAATGTGAAAAAAAAATTTTTGAAAGCTGAAAGTTTGAATCTTCCGATTTTGTAATTTTGAATTTCAACTCTCAAAGTTGGACTTTGAAAATCGAGAAACTCGGAAAAATGAAAACTTGGAATTTGATAGGAATCTAAAAAATTGCTAATGTCGATCTGTATTGAAAATTTTAAATAGCCAACTTAAAACAGGATGTTAAAAAAATAAACGGACTTCACTACGTGAATTTTGTGGGATCAGTATTTGTACAATGAAACTCTTTTGATAAAGAAATATTAAGAGAGCAAGTTATTATGTTTCCGACTTTTGTAAATAGTAGAAGAGAATAACACGTGTCCGTAATTGTTTGAAACACCAGATTCCATCGTTCAGAAAACATTTTTTTTTTGTACAAGCGACTTACAAAATTACAAAATAATCAAATAATTCGCTTTTTTTTAGGAGGATCTCTCTTTTTTGTAAACGATTTGTCAAAGCAAATCGCATATCCTTAAAATTATTGTGATTATAGTCTTAAGGGCATGTGTTACTTACCATATGAGCAAAGTTAGATAACCTGGGTTTTTTTCTACAATTTTTACTTAAAAAAAAAAAAATAATCATCCATGTTCGCGTTCTTGACGGATATGCACTATTATTTTTTTGAAAAAGTAAAAATTGTAGAAAAAAACCCGGGTTATCTAACTTTGCTCATATGGTAAGAAACACATGCCCTTAAGGCCATATATCAGTTATTCGATCTCTACCTTACAGGCATTTCTTTCTCTACAATGCCATGTCCTCATTTATTGAGATATTAAATTGAAAATTTCCAAAATGAAAGTTAAAGCATTTTAGAAATTTTCAATTTATTGATATCTCAATAAATTTAAAAGTAACGTTCCAGAGAAAAATGTCGATAAGGTAGGGATCGGATAAGTAATACATGACCTTAAAGCTTCTGGAAAATGTCAGGAATGTGAATTTTGGCGAGACCCTCTTAAAAATCGTTTCTTTTTGCGTGTGCGTTTTTTTCGATATAAAATACGAGCACGTGTTGTATGACTTTGAGTAATTTTCTTGCGAGAATTTGTAAATATTTGCGTTTACGTTACTATTTATGTTACTAAAAATGAATAGTAATAACGGTTAAAATAGCAGCTCGTAATTAAAAAAAAAAAAGCATTCAACAATTTGAAACACGAGATGTGTAAATAAAAACTATCGAATTATTCCCTCTGGTAAAAGGATAGTTTTCGGATAGTTATTTTTATTGCTATTTCTATTACGTAATTATTATTGTATTATTATTTTATTATTACGATTATTTTTAATTCTGTAATACGACTATCGTTGTTATTCTTTGGCCACTGATCTCAAAAACGATTTGTTTTTAAATTCTCGGAAATTCTCTTCGCCGTCGAATATTTTAATTTCTGGCCCATCGAATCGTGAATTCGTTTTTGGAAAAGAAAGTGGAATGCGAAAAGTAGAAAGAAAAATGAGGAAAATTAATTAAGGCAGCTTGTTTATTCAAAATTATGTGAAATGAAAAATTGTTCGGTTGAAAGAAATTTTGTAATGAGTTTCATGGCACTTAAAGCCTTCTTCGGTGAAACAAATAATTGTATGACATGTGCATAGGTGAATTTTCTACATGGGCCAGTTATCGAGTTTTTCAATAAACGAAGAAAAATGGAACAGCATATGTTTAGTTGAATTTAGTTGCGGGCGATAACGTTGCAGCGATGATAAATTATTCACGAACATGTTTTACTGTACGAGAGTCGAGACATTTTTTCATGTCTTTGTATATTTTTATGCAATGTTGTAGAATGATATTGTTTCAAATATATTATACAGATAATGATAAAAAAAAAAACAAATTTATATGCCAATTGACTGAGAAACTTTCTTTATTTAGATTTATTTTGTACTTTTTCCTGTACCCTCTCTGGCGAAAGTTTCGGATTGAAATTTAATCTGAACAAATCCAAAATTTTCTGAATTATTCCGGAATTTGTATCAATATTAAATATTAATTATTAATATTAATTATTAATATTATTATTATTAATTATTTAATATTAATGTATCTTAACTCAACGAAAATTATAGATAAATATTTTTTCGCTCTGTAGCGCGAATCTTTTTTCAAATATAAGACTGTGCATACAGAGCAAAAAAATATTTAATTTTGATACTTTTTGCATAAAACGAAGAATTTAAAATCTAACTTCAAAACTGAATATTTTCATTTTACTTAAAAAATATTTAAATTAGATATTTTCTCGCTCTGTACGCATAATTCTAGTTAAAAATTGATTAATTCTATAGAGGGGAAAAATTCTAAATTCAATATTTGTTGACTAAAATGAACTTAATTTGAAAAGAAAGCGAAATTTTGTTATAAAGAAATAAACAAGCAAACTATAAAATATTGTTTGCGATCTTAAATTCACGCTTCTTTACATTAGCAAATAAGCACAGAAAATACGTATTTCTTCTCCTGGAGCAATGACTCCATTTTATTTTGCTAGGGTAAACAAGAAATATGATTACCAAGAAATTTTCAAACAAATTATATTTTTAATTCATCAGACAATAAATGTGATGTGTAATCATTTTCCAGAGAGAAAATAATTGTTTAGTATTTAGAAGACTCGCAGGAATTTAAAAATTATGGACAAAGGTAATAAAATAATAATAATAATAATAATAATAATAATAATAACAATAATAAATTATAAAATATAGTTTGAAATTTATTGAAAATCTAAATAAAATTCAAAATTTCAAGTAACAAACACCAATGAATCATTTTAAACAGAAATAGTAAATAAATTATTTGATTAATGTATAATATGCAACCATTCAAAACTGGATGTCCCCTATGAATAATTTTTGGAGAAAATTCCGAGCTCGTGATTCAATATATGCATACTACATACATATGCACTGAAAATAATGGAATGTTGAAGGAAAGAAGTGAAAGAAAATGTGACAACTGTGTTTCTATGTGGGTGAAAAATGATAACAGAAACCATGCGGGCAATCAATGAATGGGCTGAAACTTGTATGGCGTTACTCAGCCATTATGGGGGTGTATTCTATTCGTTTGGCCCGAGGTTTGACCGGATGGAAGTATACTTAAAATTGTGGGAAAATAACGATTTTAAGAGTAGTAAAATTTTCTAGAAAATTTTTTCAGTGTTACAAAATTGTTTAAAAAATTGTTATTTTTTTTTTCTTAAGGGCGTTGGACCCAAAAGTTAAGCTCAAAATTTCATTCTCCATTTTACTCAATGAAAATTATAGATAAATATTTTTTCGCTCTGTAGCGCTAATCTTTTTTCAAATATAAGACTGCATACAGAGCGAAAAAATATTTAATTTCGATATTTTTTGCATAAAATGAATTCAAAATCTAACTTCGAAATTGTATATTTTCATTTTACTTAAAAACTATTTGAATTAGATATTTTCTCGCTCTGTACGCATAATTATAGTTAAAAATTGATTAATTCTACAGAGGGAAAAGATTCCAAATTTAATATTTCTTGAGTAAAATGAAGAAATCGAGTTTCTAGATTAGAACTTGGCTCCAACACCTAAAAACCA
The DNA here is from genome assembly GCA_904066005.1 of Synergus itoensis. NCBI lineage: Eukaryota > Metazoa > Arthropoda > Insecta > Hymenoptera > Cynipidae > Synergus > Synergus itoensis. The sequence goes on along the minus strand of CAJFCP010025976.1, from coordinate 110,892 downwards.
AAAAATCTGTTTTTGCTTCCTCATAGAGGAAGCTTTGTAGTGGTGACAAAAATCCAGTTTCTAAAAAGAAGATTTTTTGAACATATTTTAAGTGGAATATATCTAATATGATGTCCTGAAAAATTTTCCGGATGTATGTATGTATGTATGTATGTATGTATGTCACGCTTTTAACGATCCTGCAATATCTTAATTAGAACGCGTACAGTTAAATTGATGAAGTTTGGCATATTTATTCCACTATGTACCAAGTTGAATTTTTTTACAAGGGTTTATCAAAATATTTAATTTTACAAGTTTCGTGTACTTTTATAATTTTCGTAAAATTCATTTTTTCACTATAACTTCTCAAATATTCAATATTTAAAGTTGATGTAAGGAAAATGAAGATTCCTTTCATGGAGACGAATCGATTGACCTATATGATTAATGCATTTCATTAAAAAATAAGGATGTTACGGTTAATTGTATTTTCAAAAATTAATTTTCAACTATAACTTTTCAAATAATCAAAATGTTGACCTGACGTAAGGAAAATAAATATTCTTTGTGTCGAGATGAATCGATTGACCTACATCATTAATGCATTTGATTGAGAAATAAGAAAGTTATAAAAAATTATTTTTTAAAAATTCAATTTTTCAAATATAATTTCTCAAATAATAAAAATTTAAAGCTGATGTAAGGAAAATAAACTTTTTTTGCGTTGACACGAATCAGGTGACCTAATAAATAATAATAAATAATAATAATAATAATAAATAATAATAATAAATAATAATAATAATTAATAATTAATGCTTCCTCTATGAGAAAGCAAATCATATTTTCTTCCAGGAAGCAAAGTGCTCATTGAATGAGCACAAAAGTTGATACAACTTCACAGCTAGTTTGAATTTATAGTCGAGACGAAAGTGTCGTCAAAAGCTCGTTAGACCTGATATTCATTTTGGATGGTTTAATGTATTGTGGAAGCCCAAGTTACGTATCTCACCAAAAAATCGCACAGAGATCATTTAGTTGACAAGAAGTACCTAATTGTGTGTCATTACGTCTAATGCGTTTGTAATACTCGATGCGAGACTTTCCGTTATTCCTAATTTGTATTTGATATGTATATATACACTTATTCTTTGTAGAACTACAATTTTTCGCCGAGATTTTATAAAAATGATATAAAGAAGCTTATTCGAACTTTACTGCTCTATGATACTAGAAAAATGACAAAATAATAAGTAGGGGAGACCAGGGCTAGTTGGCCAATGGGGCAAGTTGGCTAATGCCGCCCTTTTTTTAAACAACGGTAATGTTAACAACCTCACCACGCGTAGTGTAAGTGTATTAAGTTGTGCAAAGACTTCCGGTGTGATTTCATTGCATTTCGCAGCCTTATGTCGAAAATATCATTGAAAAACTGCTTTTGACTGTGGTCAGTAAAATTTTTACTTTCTGGTTTTTTCATTTTATAGATTAATAAATAATCATTATTGTCAAATCTAAATATGGTTTTCAAGTATCTATACTAAGAGCTTTGAAATGATGTATCGTTCAAATTTATTGCTTGGGTTCCTTAACATATAAAAAAATGTAATGTTAAAAAACATAGCCGGGGTAAGTTGGCCAATGTTGTCAAACCCGCTTTATAACCTCTACGAGAAAGTGCAATTTTGACAGACTCGCCAGTCAAATTAGCTTTGCAGGATGAAAAAGAAAAGAGCCAAATCAAAAAATAAGCACAAGGTGCTTCAAAAAATCCACTTCATCGAAACGAAAAGTTTTAACTTCGGTGGCTGCGACCAATAAAAAACTTTCGGTAAAACGAGCGAGGAAAAGTTAAATTTATTATGATAACTTAGAATTAATTGTTCAAAAAGTTATAAAGATTTTATAAACGATAGGCTTCGATTGAAATAAGTCTCAATAAAGAAGTAAATTAATAACATTACTATTTTATTAATTATCCCATTCTTTAGTGGCTTTTATAATGATTTTTTTCGAATTGGCCAACTTACCCCGCCCACTTGGCCAACTTGCCCCGTACTCGGGGCAAGTTGGCCAATTCGTCACCTCTCTCAAAAATATTCTGCCATTTTTTCAATAACTAATATAAACGCCTAAAAAAATTCTCAGTACTACCCAAGAATACATATTTTTATATGGTGAAAACCGCAATTTTTTTAATTTAAAAAGAAAGTTAAGAAAAATCGTTAAGTGAAAAATTGGCCAACTAGCCCTGGTCTCCCCTATGTAGCTGTGAAGTTGTATCTTTTGTATAACTTTTGTGCTCATCCCGTGCAGAAATTCCCAAACCTGGCCCAGATCGGTGATGGAACGCAGAACCTGATCGGGCCCAGACCTAGCACGATCGAGCCAGATCTGGGCCCGGTCTGGTTCAGCGTTCCATCACCGATCTGAAATCATCCGATCTGGGCCCGACAGGGGCCACAGCAAAATTTCTACACGGGATTCAATGAGCATCTATTTTAATCGGTTTTTCACTTTAACTCGTGCTCAGTTTGTCAGTTTTTGGATTTTTTAAATGAAATTTTCAGGGAATGTGCTTTCGGGTGTCCTTCGATTGATAGATCAATAGGAATTCAAAAATTAATTTTTTAAAAATTGTTATTTTTTTCTGATGCTCGGCGTGAATCGGACTTTTGTATCTTCGAGCGTTTCGTTTATCCAGAGAATTTTGTACAAGAAAAAACTTATCGCGAAAAAAATGTGGAGAAAATTATAATAAACATTTTTGTAAAGTTTCAGATCAAAATAATTAATAGTTCAGGAATAGTTATAATTTTAGTTCATATAAGAGCTGTGGAGATAAGTTCAGAGTAGGGTAAACCGGGGCAAAGCCGACCAGTTAATAGTGAATGATTTTTTAAAAGTTAATATGATATGGAACTAATCTATTTTTTTTTCATTTCGAATCCTACATTATTACATATCATATTTCTCTATGCATTAATCACATAAATAAAACAATGATTTAATAATTTAGTTATTTCTAACAAGCTGTACTTCGTCGGCTTTACCCCATACCTTGGGGTAAAGGCGACCTGTAGCTTTTTATGAAAATCAAAAGATTTGAACATTGCAAAATATAATGATTAGCTTCTATGTTATTGAAAGTATTTGTCAAATTACCTTTAAACATATGCAGAAAGAAGAATAAGTTATTTTGAATAAAAATAGTGATAGCTACGATCAGATACAATATAACCTCTTATTTTTGTTGTCATTCTACTGGTGACAGACTACCAGAGTTGCCAACATTGGCGATTTGTCACCAAATTTTCGACTTGACCTTGATTTCTATTGGTCTATCTTTTTAACGCAAGTGTTTATTCGTCTATCTCAGATCCAAGAGAAATAAAGTCGCCAAATGTTGGCAAGCCTGCAGACTACACGCAAAGGTGTCTAGCCTACAAACTATTAAATGGTCACTTTTACCCCAGTGATGAGGCCTAAATTATTTACGAGATTTGATGTATTTTAGACTTGAATTACGTTTAATTATTATAATTACGTGATGTGATATTGTTTCAACTATCAAAATATCAAATTGTCATACTGTAAGTATTAACATTAACGTCAGAAGTGTTATATTTCTGCCAGCGAATCTTCCATTCTTTCGTCGTCAAAACTGTTTTCGGTATAATTTTTCTTTTTTAACGTCAATTTTCAAGATTTAAGTAAGTAACACTATCTCTACAATGAAATAGATTTATTTTGTGCAAAGTGGAATTAAAATTGTTAAATAATAACAACGTTATAAGCAAAGTCACCTTTACCCCACCGGTCGGCTTTGCCCCGGTTTACCCTATATAATATATGTATAGGTATTGAATGATTTGAAATGGAATATTAAACACACTCCAAATTGAATCATGTTTAATGACATTTAATACTAATATTACGAGTAGTGTTAATGAATTTTAATAATTCTTAATATATATGTTTAGCTCTTCTAAGAGATTAATGTTTTTTTATAGTAACAAACCCATTTAAATCAGGGCCGGGGCAGCCTACATTTTTGAGGTATGGAATTTTATTTTTCACGGCAAGGGGGGAGGATAAAAAAATTTTTTTAAAAATATTTTTATTTAAAATAAAAATAAAATGAGTTATAAGAAATATATTTCTTGCTATCTTTAACACATATAAAAGGTTTTTCTTCGTAAATCGTTTCTAGAGATGAACTCATTTAATATTTTGTAATATTTAATATTTTTATTTTATTTTTTCTTATTTTGTCAATAATTCGTGGTTTTTTCAGACAGTTTTCAAGGTATGGAATTCCATACCTGGATTTGTTCCAGGTATGGAATTCTCCATGGCATCCCTACTGCTTACGCCGCCCCTGATTTAAATGAATGAGTACTAATAAGCTTTAATGATATCGCCGTATATCGGGTATTGAATGATTTGTAATAGAATATTAGACAGATATATGATATTGAATATGAATAATTTACAATGGTAACCAATAGAAATTTTTAAGCAGGGTGCTTTTTATTTAATTTATTTTGTATTTTGATTTGAAAAAAGTTGTGATTTCTCGAAGAATATTAATTTTTACTTATTTCTTATTTCTAAAGAGATCGAAATTTATCTTAAATCTATCGACACACTTAAAAACTTTCTGAAAAAAATTTTGAAAATTTGTTTTCTTGACCTGCGCCCCGGGCAGTTTCCCCGGTCGCCCCGCCCTCATTACGGCACTGAAAAGAGGGGGTTGCCAGCTACTAATTTACTCACGCATTGGACAGCACTGTTTGGCACTGCTTTATACGATCCTGCTATTCCTGCTTTACAAATTTAGCCGGCTTACAACCTATGCGCGCGCATCAAGTAATCAAGTAACAGGTGGTTCACGGTGGTTGGCTGAATTCTGAATCCAGCGGCGCCGGCAGCCACAGAACCAAGCCAAACCAAGCGCACTGCACACTGCAACCAATAGTCCTAGGGGACTTCAGGACTTCTAGACCGAAGCTGAACTCTATAGGCAGTCAGAGTGCCTACAACGTGCACACACAGTCACACAGACCATCAACGCCGGATTGAAATCATCAGATCAGTCACATTCGCGCGAAAGACGCGCTAGGGTGTGGATCTTCAAATTTTCACGCTCGATTCCCTTTCAATTTTCAAAACACAAGAGTGACTAGTGATCGAGATCGTTGATCCTCTTTCTCCCTTTCTGTGAAAGTATTTTCAAAACCTTATTAAATCAATCTCTCGATTTTCATTCAACAATATTATTATTTATTTCCTCTCTTTATCCTCATTCGTCGGCCCTGAAAAAGTGCTCAACGCATTGCGCGAGTGTCCGCATCGATCGAGGCGGCTTGTGTTTCCAGTGGAGTGGCATTTAGTTGAGTGCGCGATTGCAATAGTGTGCTAATTGCGGGCGATGAGAAAACTACCCTGTTCCATGGAAATTTTGTTTTACCCCCTCCACTCGTACGCCGACAGCCTGTTGATCCAAGCTTAGAGAAAAATATGGTTGCTTGGTGACTATTTGTGAGACTGGCTGTGACCAGGACTGTGACTCTCTGGTTGGCTGATAAGAAACGACTGGGACCGATTCGCGCGACCGATCGCCGTTGCCGCAACGCAAGGAATCGCCGGCCCACAACCGGTACCTTGAATTCCTTTGAATCACGCGGTCGGAGTACCGTTGTGGATTTTCAAAAGGGTGAGTTTAACTCGGACTTGGTTTCATCTAGTTTTACAAGTTTTTCTAGAAAAACAGATGGTGTATCCAAAGTCGGAAAATAGAGCTCGAAATGAGAAGGAAAAAGCTTCAAGTGAATCAAGAGAGTGTTTTTAACAAATTGTATTTTCAAAAGTGGCGAAAGTTGAATTTTTTTGGGAAAATTTGAAAATTTTGAAAACAGACGACGCACGTGCTTTTCCAGCTGGCGGCCATATTGGATAGTTTTCAAAACAGATGGTCTACTTTTAATTTAGTGCTTTCATGGAATACGTTCAAAATTCCATTTTCTAAAGCATATTTTCCAAATCTTTGTTTTCTATTTTACTTTTTCAAACCTTGCAATGTCAAATTTTGATAGGGAATAAAAGAGGAAATATTATTTTCTTACATAAGATTAAGCGATTATTGTGGAAAATATTTATCCTTTTTTCTTTAAAAGAAGACAATTTCCAGTAAAATTAGCATTTGCAATGACCATCAATAAAACACAAGGACAATGTTAAAAGTAGCACTGGTCGCATGTAAAAATATTCTACATAATTTATATATAAAAATGATTGTACAAAAATTAGTCATGCTGAAATTATTTATCATACCAAGGAAATTGATTTGAGAGTATATAATTTTGATAGAATCATTTTTATGCAAAAATTAAATGCTCATTTTTACACGGGGTGATCGAAATCAAAGACACACAGGTGTAATACAATTAAAGTTTATTTTAATTAATAGGATCACTCAATTCACAAAATACCGACGATTTTTAAGGGCATGTGTTACTTACTATATGAGCAAATTTAGATAACCCAGGTTTTTTTCTACAATTTTTACATTTTCAAAAAAATTATAGTCAACATCCGTTCGCGTTCACGTTCTTGACGGATGTTGACTATAATATTTTTGAAAATGTAAAAATTGTAGAAAAAAACCCGGGTTATCTAAACTTGCTCATATGGTAAGCAACACATGCCCTTAATACGAATAATAAATTGAAGATATAATTCAGATTTAGAGAGAAGTTTCACAAACGTAGCAAGAAGTAACTAGATTATTTAGAGAGATGTTTCACTAAATACGTAAAGGTAACAAGTAACTCAAAAAGATGTTTGAAATTCAAGAAACAGAGCGTAACTGCAGAAAAGTGTTTTCTACTCAAGAAACATAGAGTAATGAACCTCGTAATGAACGAAAGGTGTTTTCCACTCAAGGAACATGGAGTGACGAACGAAGATGTGATCGACTCAAGAAACATAAAGTGACTTGTCTATAAGTTTTACAATTCATGAAAATAGCAGATGTTTCATCAAAAAGAATGGGGAAAACCCAGCAAATATACTCATTAATAGAGAAATAGTATTATCGAGAGAAATACTAAAATAATATTATGCTTTTAAATTAAGACTTAACATTATTGTCATTAAAAAAATGTATTTTTAAAGGCAAATAGAATTACGTAATTAAACAGACAAACATTTCATAAAATTTTATATATTTCATAAATTTTAAAATTTCATAAATTCATAAGTTTTATTTACTCATGGATTATACGTCGCTACTTTAAGTAGTTCGATTCTGATTCGATTTTTCGGCGAAAAGATCGATCTTTTGAATCGATTCCCTACTAAGTTGATTCTTTTGAGAATTGATTCTCTTCCCTGAAGATCAAAGTGTTGATTCTTTATTTTTTTTTTAACTGAAATAAAATGAAGGAAAGACTCACGGAAATGTAAAACTGCGAAAAAGCACACTCTCTTGAATATAGTGCCTCTGATAGTGCATAGCATATATGTATGTATGCATTCTACCAATCAGTGTTCTCCTTTCTGTTAAAATCGAGAACTCTGATTGGCTAATCGCTCAATTTAATGTCTACATTTTAAGTTTTCATATAATGTTGTACGATTAAGAATTCGAATTTTTACATTCTCATCAGAGAAGGTATTAAATTTGTGTAAAATTTTACCTCCCCCCCCCCCGTTTATGTCAAATGTCCACGTTTTGGGACCCCCTGAACCCGAAAAACATGTTTTTACGAATGTGTCTGTCTGTTTGTTTGTCTGCTGCGTGTCTGTGCGTCTGTCTGTAGATTTTTAGTTTGTGAGCACGATAACTTTCGAACGAATTGGCCGATTTGATTAGCCTTTAGTATACTCTTTTAGTGTCCTAAAATGAAGGTCAAGTTCGTTGGCCAGCCATTTTGGATAAAAATTCAAAAAGTTGGAGCATTTTGAAAATTTATGAAATCACTTTTTTTTTAATTTAAAAATTTTATGCACGGATGTTCGTAGTACTCAAAAACGTCGAACAATTTTTCCTAATGACTTTTTTGGATAAAAAAAAAATTGAAAAACATAACATTTTGAAAATCCAAAAAAAAATGAAAGAAAACCTAAATTAGAAGCCAAACAACGCAGGATATGAAAAAAAATCTAAAGATGAAAAATGTTTCTTTTTGAACGCCCTATAGGATAGGCATAACAACTTTTTGAATTTCCTTAAAAAATCGAAAATTCAAATTTTGAGCCAAATAACGCGAGATGCAGAGAAAATGATAAGAAACATAATTATTGGTCTTAGAAAAATATACAAGTTCTCTTTTGGTCATTTTTCAATAGGATGAGTAGTTTTCGTTTTAATCATGAAAAATATTGGTAAACAGATCCGAGCGCGAAGCGCGAGGTTTAAATCAAATATCGAGCGCGAAGCGCGAGTGCCCTGATGAGAATGTGCTCCTTAAGGTCGATAGAACCTTAAGTAAATTAGTTTTCTTTTACATTCAAAGGTGTAATTTAATTTCATTTAAATTTAATTTAATTAAATTTAAATTTAAAGTAATTTAAAAAAAACATGTAGGTACGAGCGTCCTGTAAGGTGCAAGCTTCCTGCAGGGTACAAGCGCGTGAAGCGCGCAACACGGAGCGCAAAGCGCGACGATCGAACTATATTTGAACACCCGCGCGCAGGGATGTGAGGCGGTAAATTTACCGGTAAATTACCGGTCATGACCGTAAATTACGACAAGAAAATTTTTGTCAATTTTGACCGTCAGTTTACCTTACCGGTCAGAGTCATTCTGACGGTCAAAATTAATACATAGAGATGACTGGGAAAAATGTGCAATGTGCAACTCGTTTGGGATTTTTTTTCCGTCGAATCTACAATAATTACAACTTCCTCTTTTTGCTGTTTTTAAACGCCAGACACTTTTTATCATTTATTACGGTCTTATTAACAATCACTCCTTACTCTTGAATCTTTATATAATTGAGTTTACAAATTTTTAGATTTTTTTACAAAATATATTTTTTCCAAGTGATGTAAAAATAGATACCTTCTGAGTGTTGCGATTTGTAATAACTTCTACCAGCATTGAAAAAATGTTAATGTTACTATATACAATACAATCACATTTTTTCATCGAAATTTCGGTCATTACCGGTAATTACTGACCGGAAACAAGCTCTGACGGTAAAATGGAATTAGAGAGTTTCAGAATTTGACCGTAAATGACGGTAAATGACCGTCAGAAATTACCATGACCTGACCGATTTTTTTCTGACCGGTAAACTCACATCCCTGCCCGCGCGCCGTAGGCGCGCTCATTTTTGCGAGCAAAGCGAGCCGCACGCGAGAGATTTTTATGATTTGCAATCAATCATGATTGATTGATAATTGATTTGCAATCAAATCAAGAGATTTTTATGATTTGCAAAAGATTTTGTGGAATTTTCCAAAATTTTAAGAGATTTTTACGTATTTTAAAGGATTTAAAAGTTTCTCATGGAATTATAAAGGATTTTAAGAAACTTAGAAGAAGTTTAAGAAATATTAAGGGATTATAAATATTCTCGTCGAATTTTAAAGGATTTTAAAAGGTTTGTAAGAATTTTAAGAAATTTTGAATTTGAAAAGTGATTTTAAGGGATTTGATTGAAAGTTTTCCTTGATTCAAATATTTTTTTTCTCGATTTTTCCGATGAGTGCATATTTTCACGACGAGTCGGAAAAATCCCTCTTTCCAATTTCCATGACACATACGATATTTTTTAAACAAATGCATAATTTCAGACACTTTTCATGCCGATTGATGTGAAAATCTCATTTTTGTCAAAAATCCGTCAAAAAAAAAAAAACATCTGACCTCTAAATCCTATGAGTTGAAAAAAAAAGAAACAGAAAAGATGATTGTGATTTGAAAGAGAAATTGAAACTGATTGAAACCATCTGGAGCGGTAGTAGAGGTATTTCCGGATGAGCGAATTATTTTCACGACGTTCATTTGTTTACAAATAATGTGGAAAGTATTTTGGTGGGGATGAGCCATAATATTCCGTTATTCTAGTACCGATACTATCCTGGCACGGTGCCGCATGACTATTCGGAAATGCCCAATAATCTGGCACTGATGTAATCGAATGAATCTTTAACTTATAAACAATAACTTTGAAATTAATTTTTTTTTTGCTTCCTCATATAGAAAGCTTTGCAGTGGTGACAAAATCCAATTTCCAAAAACGCTTTTTTACATTCTCATCATTTTTAATTATATTTCAAGGGGACTATATATCCAGTAATGGATATTTTTATAATGGTTCTATAGAATTGCATCATTTAATTATATTTTGTGATTTGATTAGTAATTTGCCATCTCTTTACGGCAATTCTGTAGAATTGTCCCATTAACTTGTATTTTGTCCATCCCTTCATTTTTAGTTTAATCGTTATCCAATCCGAAGAATCGGACGAAAGTCTTTTAGATTAGTTATTTTGTTTTCTTTGTCATTTAGAGTATTAAAATAATTCAAAATAATTTTGTTTGTATCAAATGAACTTTGTTTGAATGAAATAAAATTATTTTAAAAGAAAGAAAGCTTTCTTTAAGGCCATGTGATACTTTTTTGGCGGGACAATCGGATTCAGATTACCCAGGTTTTCTTCCACAAAAATAAATATTTTTAAAAAATTAATTCGGAGAAGTTTTTAAATGTATTAATGGACCGATATTGACTCTCGTTTGGGTCAATAATAAGAAAAATAATTATTATGAACACTTGCGGAAAGCATAGCGAACCTATAAACCTTAAAGTGTCGAATGCTTTACGAATTTTAGCAAAATGAAACTTTTTTTCATTATTCAAGATAAAATGAGTCAATATCGGTCCGTTTTCATGTTCTCTATCATTTCCCAAACTTTCAGGGCAAAATATTTATTTTTGTGGCAGAAAAGTTGGGTAATTTGAAAATCACATTCTTAAAAGTATCACATGCCCTTAAGATAAAGAAATTTTTACTTATTAAAATAAAAGTTTTGATTCAAAACAAGTTTTTTCCTGAGTATATGAGATGAATGATTGAATTATTTTTGTTAAAGTGTTTGAAATACACCTGTATGTAGCTTTTTTGGAAAGTAATAAAAAAGTAATCTTATTTTTCTTCTCTTATAGGTTTTGGATGGAGAAAGTCATGAGTGGGTTTTAGTGCTTTCTTCGGCCTCCCCAATAGGTCCAGATTTATTTCCGTGTGGAGCGAAGAAAAAGGGAGGATCATGGAATTTTATGACGTGGGAACGAGCGACTTGAGGGAGCTCTGGGATACCTATCTAGTCGAACCGGTAAGTACTTAAGTAGCCCTTCACAGTGTACATTCCACAGATTTCAGTATCTTTTATGTATCTAATCGCAGAGACCCTTAATTTAATACGAAAGTCAAATTATTTTTTCGGCGTTATTAAAATATCTTGAAAGAAAATTTATAAAACAAGATAAGTTTTATAAAAAGGGTATAAATCATGAAGTCTCTTTAAACAATTTGACAATTAGTGCAAATGAAACTTTGAACACTTTAAATTTTAAATTATTTAAATTTGGAACGCTTTTGGTGCAATCTTCATTGCACTAAGAAGGGGTTTTAATTTAAATATTTTAAATCCCTATTGAAAAAATCCTCGAGGAAATCCTCGTGTTATTTTCGGACGAGGAAAACACGAGGAAATCCGCGAGGATTTTTAAATTCCTCGAGGAATTCTGCGAGGATTAATTCTCTGACTGGAGGATTTCCACGAGGAATTTAAAAATCCTCGCGGATTTCCTCGAGGAATTCGAAAATCCTCGCGGATTTCCTCGTGTTTTCCTCGTCCGAAAATAACACGAGGATTTCCTCGAGGATTTTTTTAATAGGGATGTCCCAAATATTAGAGATAGGTAATTTGAATTTTTTTTCGGTTTTACATTTTAATATTTTTAATTTTCTTCCTAATTGAAGGACGAAAGTGGAATGCAAAGTGCACTGCAGAATGTCCAAGAATAAGTTTTCAAGCAGGTCAAAAGTCAAGCCTCTTCGTTTATTCGTCCAATGCATCGTAGATCAACATCAACTTCATTGTGAGAATTACACTCTTACACAATTATCTTGGTGTTAAACCTACATTAGTCGTTCCTCCAGACCGATTTTATCTCAGTGTCTTCTTCGGAAAAGGTCGATCCACAAGATATAAAATATTCATAAAAACCGGCTCAAAACCGGAAAATCTCCTCTAATTGGTATTTTTACATTCTCCATCAAATGAGAAGGTGTTGATTTTGTGTGAAAAATGACTTTCACTTATTTTATAAAACCTCGACGTTTCAAGACACTCTGAGTGCGAAAAAATGGGTACGGACCTAACCGAAAGATCCTCTACACTGAAAAAAATATTTTGTGCAACAAAATATGTTTTGTTTGCTGAAAAAAATTTTTGTTGGTTCAACAAAACATTTTGTTGGTTTAACAAAACGTTTTCTTGACTCAAAAATTTAGTTGAGCCAACAAAAAAATTTTGTTGCACAAGTACCAACAAAATTATTTTGTTGTCCGGACCAAACCTTTTTTTCAGTGTACGTTACCTAATCATTTTTGATCCACTATTCTGGTTTTATCGATCAAAAATGGTGTTGCAAATTTTATAAAATCAGGAGTCACACTCATTCCCATTTTTTCCCCTTTTCCTCTATTTTTCTCAAAATTCCCTATTGAATTTTACAAATGCAAGAAAGTTCTACCAGAGAGGTTTAAAGAAAAATTTTTTAAATTAAAAAAAAAAATAAATTTTTTTTTATATTTTAAAAATTTTACGTTTTTTTAAGGTTTTACCTTTTTTTTTGACTTTGGTGAAAATTTTTCGGGATCTTTCAGTAGTCACAATATTTTAAACTGTTAGGCTTTTTTTTCCAGTGTCGAAAAAATTTTCAGTAAAAATACTATTGAAATTTTTCAAAAATTTCGTACAATATCACTTTAAATCTTTTGAAATTTAAAATAACTTCACAACACTTAAAATTCGTAAAAATCTCTCAAATTTACGAAAATCTTGGAAATCTCTTAAAAAATCATTGAAATTCCTGGAAACATCTTAAAATTCGACGAAATCGCTTCAAATTTGTTAATATTTCATGAAAACCCTTAAATTTTCACTAATTGCTTTAAAATTCCTCAAAATAATTTCAAATCCTTTAAATTCCTAAAAAAAAAAACTTCAAAATCTTTTAAAATTCTTAAAAATCTCTTTTAATTTCCTACAATCCTTCAAAATTCCACGAGGAACTTTAATATCTCTTAAAATGTGACAAAATCTCTTAAAATTATTGCACCCAGAAAAAAGTTCTTATTAAATTAAAGAAAATTAAATTATTCTTATTAAATTAAAGTTTCCATGGAAACTTATTGAAATCCCTTAAATTCGCTGAAATCTTTTGAAATTCCTTGAAAATTCTTTAAATTCTTTAAATTCCTTAAAATTTCACTATAATATTTAAAATCATATAAAATGTCATAAATGCTTTAAAATCTATTAAAATTACATGGAATCCTTTACAATTTCGCAAACAATTTCAACTTAGAATATTTCAATTTATATTTCAATTTGGAGAGTTTGAATCAGTAACTGATTTGAGAAAGTTATCAGACTTGGCGTTGTAATACAATTTTTAATGAATTTTTCAAATTTTAAGTGAAGTATCGTAGAAAATTAATCGTCGCACACTGTTCATTATAAATCTTTCCTTTTGGATTTTCTCAGTATCCTTTCTGGCTGAATGCTTTGAAATTACTTACAATTAGTATTCTCGACGACTCATGGCGTGAAATGAAATATCAATTGCCGAATCATAGTGTGAAAATCTGCTTCCGGCAGACTTCCGGTGTTCTCGAGAATATTTTTAGTTATAATTACTGCGAGGTATCAGAAACTGAACTAGGATGACCACTCTTAAATTCTTCTCAATTCCTTTGAATTTCTCTTGATTTTTTTTTTTGTAAATTATGTTTAATTTACCTTCAACTTTTTAATTTTTAAAATATAAATATCGTGAATTATTTTGAATCATAAAATAAACATTTCTAGCAGCGAACAGTTATTAAAAATCCCTGGTATCGGAAAATAAAAATCTATAGGGGTAAACAATAGAAATCCCTAGCAAATTGTAAAGGAAAATGAAAATCCATAGCATAGGACAATAATAAATCTTAAATTTTTTACTATTAATTGTTAAATTTAATTAACTAAAATTTCAAAGTAATTTGTTGCATCCGCATACCAATGATTTTCGAAGTGTTTTTAAATTAAAATAAAGTAGTCTGGAATATATGTAAATGAAAAAATTAATATACAAGTGAGAAATGCAGAGCGGAATAAAAATTGCATACTAAAAAAAAAAAGAAAAAATTCAACGGATTGAATACTCGTTTCGCTCAAACTTTTGCACAAAACTTGCATAATAATAAGGCATGCGTCATTACTCACCTGTAAAAGCGCTATTTTTATCAGAAAGAATAAACAATTTTATAAGAATTCTACGTAAATTTTTTAGAACGTTATTACTAAATTAATTTAATTTTAAGCGATTGCAGTATTTTTTTTTTTAAATTATCATTCCATATAAATATTATATTTTTCTTTACAATTAGTTACTTAATTAAATAGTTACATATAATAAAACCATAAATTAAATCCTCAAAATAATAGAAGTAAATTCTTTCATTATGAGGATGATCTCTGTTCTTTAAAATTATTTTAAGGTCGGAATACCAATGTAAAATTTCTATTAATGAGATATTACTACTATATCGTTGTCCCATAAATGCCCAATTATATTAAAATATTTTTATTGAAAATAGAAATCTATATTAGGGCCTCGTTAGAACCCCATTCCAAACAGGATTAAATGAAACAATTTCTGCATGGGTGTTAATTAAGTAGAAAAATTCATTAATAAAAATGAAAGCTTTTAGAATTTAAGTAAAGATTATCTTGTGTTTTACTTGAATTATCAATTGTCAAATATGCGATTTCAACATATTTGATTCACAAACTGCGTTATCAGTATTATAATGCTGTTAAAAAAAAGTTTCTCAGATAGTGTTAAAATAATGCAGCGAGGATGTTAATTTATCTTTATTTATGAATGTATAACAAATGTGACTGTGGCACAAATATTGTAAAAATAGGTCGCTTGTAAATCGAGTAAAATCTTTTATCTTTTCACACTAATGTTTTTATATTGTAAGCGTTCTTTAACTTTTTTTTCGTTTTTTTTGGAAATTACGTTCAATTATTTTGAACTCTTCTTGAATTTTACGTAAATTTTTTTGTAAATTCCTTTGAATTCTTACGAATTATTTTGTATTTCCTTAAATTTTTTAGGCAAAAATTTCATCAAATTTTTTCATTCTTGGATTTTTTGGTTTTTTAAAATTCTTTCGAGTTCCTCTGGAATTTAAAAAAAAATTTTTGTATATTATATTTAATCGTTTTGATTTCGTCCCGAATTATTATGAATTCTTAGTAATTTTTACAAATTCTTGTAAATTCCTTTAAATCCACCTGAACTTCTTTTTGTGAATTATTTTTAATTCATATGGATTTTTTGTAAATATTTTGCAAATCATTTCCTATTTTTTTTTAATTCTTCATGAATTTTTGTGAATTTTCATAATTAATTACCTAAATTATCTTGGATTCTTTTGAACACTTAAATTTTTTTACAGGTGTCTGGAATTCGTCTTAAATTCCTATAATTCGTTAAATTTTCAATTTTAGTCATTCGGTTCAAATTCGTCTAATTTGCAGAATTCATTTTGAATTCGCTAAATTCGCCTTGAATTGATGAAAATCTTTTTTTTTTTAATTTTTCTTAAATTCGGCCTGAATTCTTTTCAAATTCGTGGTATTTTTCTCAATAAAATTCCCCCTGAATTAATATTATACATTTTGAATTCGTCTTGAATTTATGGCATTCGTCTTGAATCGAAATGAAAATTTACCTTACATACAAAGTGAAAAATTTCGGTAACGTAATTAAAAATTTTCCCCATCACCACTTGTATTTTCTCTTCAGAGCTTTAGATTACATTTTAAAATAAATAAATATTGTTCTCTTAAGCTTATATGAGATAAGATAGTTGAACATCCATTTCTACGATTTATCACAATCTCAGTAGATATTGAAGTCAACTTGATAGGAGAGCAGAGAGTAGAGAGAACGAGACAGTTCTGGCTTGACACAAAAGCGGAAGTGTTAGCATATACGATGCAACAGAAAATGAAATAAATAAAATAAATGCGGGTGAGGGTGAAGACGATGGTGGTACAATAAAAATTATTAGGTAAATATACCCGAAAATATATAAATGGCAATTAGGACAAATACAACTTATGTCGATTGAAAATTCGAATAAATAAATTTATGCCAAACGGCTATTCGGTTAATTAATTTTCGGTCAAATGAAAATTATGTTAAGTGAAATTTGGGGAATATTCACTGAGAAAACTGTTTGGTTTGGACAACAAAACTTTTTGTTGCTATAGAAGTAACAAAAATTTTTGGTTGTGCAAACCGAATTTTTGTTAAACCAACCAAAGTTTTTTTAATTCAACCAAAACCGAGATTTTGTTGGTCTAAATGAATTTTCTTGGTTCAACAAAAGGTTTGTTGAAAGAAACCAAATTTGGTTGGCACAACCAAACAATTTTTGTTACTTCTATAGCAACAAAAAGTTTTATTGTCCAAACCAAACAGTTTTCTCAGTGTTCATGCGCCCCAAAGCAGTGTCCATAATACCACCTTCTCAATTAGTGTAGGTATAGATAAAATATTATTTTTTATTTCAATACTTATTAATTTTTTTCATTTTAGTCAAATATGCTTTGTTTATTAGCAAAGTTAGCTTCGTATAACAAGGTGACTACACGCAGAAAAATGAATCTGTTAAAGTTACAGATTCAGATCTGTTGGAGATTTCTGCTATTTTAACAGATAAAATCTGTTACTATGACAGATAAAATTTGTTAATCTTATAACTCTATCTGTAAAATTTACAGAAATGCTTCTGTTAGAGTCATCTGCTAACATAGCAGAAAAAATCTGTTATATTTACAGATGAAAATCTGCTGATTTGGAGCGATCAAAATTTTTAAATTTAACAAAAGAAATCTGTAAATTTTACAGATTTAATCTGTTCAATTTAATATTCGTGTATGATTGAGTATACCCTGGAAAAAATGTGAGACCACCATCTCACGAGCTTAGGTTAGTGGTTTAGGTCGCAGACTCGCGTCCGATAGATCGTGCGTTCGATTCCCCCCAGCGTTGCGTGCGAAATTTTATTTGTTATATATGTGTTAAAATTTACAAATATCGATTGGCTATATGTATATCCATACGAATAAACCATATTCTTAATTAATAATTGTTTCTAAGGCATTTTTTATGTTTGAAAGTACGAAAAATCTGTTAATGTAAAATTTACAAATTTTATCTGTAGAATTTACAGATTTTATCAGTAGAATTTACAGATTTTATCTGTAGAATCTACAGATTTTTTCTGTAGAATTTACAGATTTTTTCTGTAAGTTCAACAGATTTTATCTGTAAATTCAAAAGATTTGGCTAACAAAAATTTTCTGTAAAATCTACAGAAATAATCTGCTGTCCCTATTCCAGCAGATTAAATCTGTAAATTCTACAGATTTTTATGTAGATTCAACAGATTTTTTTTCAACTCAGAGTTCCTACCTGTGGTGATTTCAATTTGAAGCATAAAGCAATTAAGTCACTGTTAGCAAACTTTCGTGGACGACTTTTCGTGTTAGGAAGAAATTGGTTACGATAAGGTTTATCGCTCACGTTTGAAGTTACGTTCAATGCAACTTGTGTGTGTTATTTCCAGCAAAGTGTGTCGCAGCCCACAGAATTACGACCGAATTTAGAGTGTTGAAGTAACATCGGGGATTTGTCGGCTTATCGCGCATGCTCTTCGTTGGAGGAAGCAGATAAACTTTGTGCATGACCGGCAAGCAGACACTGCACTGCTGTGTTGTTTAGAATCGTATATTTAAACTCATCAGACTTAAACACACTGTTACAATTTTGCTCATTTTATCGCCTGCAAAGTGAAACTACTTGAGATAATAGAGCTCAATATATTATAGTCCCCGTGTGGAAATCTTCCCAATTAAACCCAATTATTATTTGGGCGCCAATCTGGGCCCAACTGGGCAACCCTATTTGTAAAAAAATCTTGAAATATAATAGTTTTATTAGTAAAATAGTATTTTAGTTGTGATTTTGAATGTGTCTCGTGACCAATTATGATGAAAATTTAATAATTTATCTTATTTTAATTCATTAACCCCATTTTGGGCATAAGCACTACTCAGCGTTACAACCCCGACTAGAACCCAATTAGTAGTTGGGTATTTGTTGGGGTGTGATCGGGGAACCTCATTGGGAGTTGGGCAAATCAACTGGGGCCCATTAATATGAAATATGAATCAAGTTTACAAATATTTCCAAAGCTACAAAAAATATTGGGTTTGTTTTGATTGAGATAACTAAATTCAGTCTCAAACTATGTGATGTGCAGGGTTGCAAAAATGATTAATTATTCATTTTTAATTACTAATTACATAAAAGAAATTGTAATTATCCTCAAAATAATTAATAATTACAAAATAAAAATTGTAATTATATTAAAAATAATTGATAATTACAATATAAAATTGTAATTTTACTCAAAATCATTAATAATTACATTTAAAAAATTGTAATTATACTCGAATTAATTAATTCGAAAAATTTTTTTTTTCTAATTTTTAATTATTCGGAAACCGAGAGTTTATTTGTGTATTTACCTACAAAAGGGAAAAATATTACTTTAGATCGCATTCGGTCGTGCTTATGATCAAAAGTATTTCAGTGCTTCTATTTTCAAAAGTTTTGAATTTTTATTCAAAACCTGTTTATTGTAATAATATTATTATTAATATTATTATATTTATATTTTAAGATTGAATTGTTATGAAATATTTTTATGTCTACTTTGAGTGTTCTAAACTGTTTTTGGATTCAACATTTTTTTAAGATTATTTTAGTATACAATTAGTAATTACAATTCTCACTATGTATTATTAATTATTTCGAGTATAACGACAATTTTCTTTTGTAATTATTAATTATTTCGATTATAATTACAATTTTATATTGTAATTATTAATTATTTTGAATATAATTACAATTTTTCTACGTAATTATTAATTACTCTAGTAATGTAATTACAGATGTAATTAATTATTTGCAACCCTGGTGATGTGATTGGTAAATATAAACATAAATAATCTCAATAAATATTGTATAATATTATTTTTTTTCCTTTTTTCCAAAAAAATAATCGTTTTTCGGGAAAAATATATACCCATGTATAATATAAAAAATGTATTTTTTCACGTTCCACAACTTTTGTTGACAATAATTTTCTCTAACACTAATAATTACACGGAAAAAAGAAAATGGCTGAATTTACCATTTAAAATAGTCAACATGCGCTCTGAATGCATTTTTCCAGGAATTTAGTAAGTTTTAGTATTTAAAATTGTAATTTTTGCTAATAAAATTGCAAACCCTGTTTTTTCATTGCAAAAGTTACAATTTGAAATAGTAAAAGATACTAAATTCCAGGAAAATTGCGTTCAGAGCGCATGTTAACTGTTTTAAATGGTAAATTCAGCCATTTTCTTTTTTCCGTGTATCGATATAAAGCGGAAAAAAGTTTTAAAAATGACGTTTCTTTATTTTGACCTTGAGCATATTACTTGCGTTAATTTTCATAGTCATTTTCATAATCAGCGAGTCAAAAAACCTGTAAGTATAAGTAGCTTAAATAAATCCGAATTTATTTATTATTTATTTAGCTATTTTTTATTGCTCTCTGTACTCTTCAGGAACACAATATCGATGTTTGATACCTTCGGGGTTACTTTCGCCTTGACTTGGTTCGTGTCGTTACATCGAATAACTGATAATGCGATAGGCATGCACCGTGGTCAGGTATAATCTCTTATGGCTCTGAATGTAATGTATAGGTGTATTTCACTTCGGCACTACATAATAATACGTGGGTTTGCATATTATATATGCTCTTTCATCGCATAGAGATAACAAAAAAAAAAAATATATTTTTCGGTAGTCTTTAACTTTGTTGCTTATTCCTTATTAACCATCTACATGCTACATACATATTCTATAACATGCATATTGTTGTAGTGTATAATCTTATCTTTAAAAATTTTTTTCACAACTTACTGAAAAACTCTTCTGGAAAAAATGAGAGAAAGTTCTAACCTAATCTGCATTTGTTTCTTACCGTATCTACACGGAAAAAACTGTTATGGATGTGACAACCACAGAAATAGTTAAATATGGTACAACTATAATTTATGGTTTCCACAACCACAATTGTGGCTGCCACAACCATATCTATTATGTGGCAACTATTATTAAATAGTTGCCACAACTATTTCATAATAGGTGCCACATACCTGTGGTTGTTGTCACATAATATTTGTGGTTGTGTCAAGCGCAAATTATTAGTTATACCCATGGGCGGATTAAGACCCTTCGAGGCCCGGTGCTTAAATTAACGACGGGGCCCCTTTCAGGCGGGGGATTTTAGGAAAAAGAGCATATGCGTTCTCATTCTGTTCAGCATTTTAAAATAATATTTCGTCAGATTCCATTTGAAATTCTATCCTTTACTTTTTTTCTGTATAACCACGGGTTATTTTACTGCAATACTTCATATTTTATTTTTTCCTCGGGGAACTGGGGGCCCCCCACTAGTGCGGGGCCCGGTGCTTCAGCACCAACAAGACCCCCCCATGATCCGGCACTGGTTATACCATATTTTACTATTTCTGTGGTTGTAACAACCATAGAGTCTTTTCAGTATACTCTCTACATTTGAAACAGTAAAAACTCACTGATTAACAGTAAAATTTCACTGTTTCCAACAGTCTCTAGGCTTCCACTGTGTGAATCAGTAAAAAGTAACTGTATGCGCCAGAAAGTATTAATGTTTTATCTGTAAGACAAATTCAACTGGATAAACCAGTAATTTTCTATTGTTAGTTCCAGTAGATTTATTCTGAAACATCCAGTAAGTCTTTATCTGGCAATCAGTAATTTGCCACTGAAATTCCAATGAGCATTTAAAAATCCCCCCCCCCCACTCACTACTACTAAAAAATTTTACAGGTAATAATGTCTAGAAAAAAGGATCTTTAAAAAACTATTTGATATAAAATACAAACCTATTTTATTTCTTATACATTATAAAAAATATAAAAATGAGTATAGCTATTACATAGTTTTGTATTAAAAAATTAAACATATTATAAATATGTAAAATAAAATATCGCGCGAATTTAAAATTCTCCTTGCGCAACATATTTTTACTGTTTCTCCAGTATGAATTACTGAATTAACAGTTATTTTTCCAAAAACTGTTCACTTTAGTACTTTTTTACTAATTCCAAGTAAACTCCACTGACAAATCAGTAAAGTTTACTGTCTTACCAGTTATCACAAAATGTACTGTTTCAATCAGTGGTATTTTTACTGTTTCAAATTTAGGGAGTATGACAATTACAATGTACAAATGCATTCCTCTTAATTAATATAAGAATTTTAAAAGTAACATCATTGAAAGGGCTTTGATGCAACTCATCAAAATTGTCTGCATTGTGACACTTATAAATAGTTGATTCAAGTGTTGACTTTTCTTTAGTATCCCATATTTTATTTCATGATATATGGAGTGTAAGGTCTCTTGTATTATATTTTCTGTTCTGACGATAAGGTAATTATGTACTGTACCTCGAGTTATAAGATTAATATTTTAGATATAGATACTGTTACCTATCCTATTTATTCGCCAATAGTTCAAGGGCCATTCCATTATTTTTTCCTATAATGAGATTTCAGTGTCTACTGTGCGTAAATTTAAGGATATCCATGAATTTAAAGAAAATCCGGGAATTGTTCTTGGCTTTATTTTAATGCGGGAAGTTCATTTCATTTTAATATATGAGACTGAATATAATATAATATAATATAATATATAATATAATAATATACATATAATTACTCAAGTGCGAATTGCCGAAGCTGAAAACACGGCCCAGGCTTGGTTCAATTTCGGCAGCCAAAGATCGGCTAACATTATTGGGCCAATATCGGCATTTTAATCGGCCCAGTGTGGACCAATTCTGGCTGCCTATATTGGCTATTGAAATTTGCCGATCTATTGCCGATGCTTGGCCCAACAACGGCAAATTATTGGGACAAGTGTCACATTTACTACGGCGAATCATGTTTTACGAGAATCAGCCAAAGTCTGGCCCAGTCGCGGCACATTACTGGACCAATTGTCACTTTTTTACCCAGTGTTGGGCCGACAATGGCAGCCAAGCTTTGGCTGCCAAGTGCAGACCGGAGTTATCATTCCGTGGTTGTGCCGTGATGGTGCCGAGCTTCGGCAATATTTTTTCCGACTCTCGGTCACTGCTGGGCCGTATGTGACTTCGCACTAGGGTATATATATATATAAATTACTATATTGTTTAAGGAAAATAAGACCCAGTTGATGAGCTCATGACATATTTATTCAGAATAGATGTTTACTATACTAATTCCACCTCTTTTTGATGACACAAGTGTTCACGTATGAGGAAAAAATGTATGATAACGATGTGGATTCTGAATATTTGTTCCAATAGAAAATTATGTTAAGGAAAGTACAGCAGCCGGCGCTTTTATGTGAAAACCAAAGAATTAATGTTATTTAACATAAACAAGGCATGCACGTTTTTCAATCGATATAATGTTACCTTATCAACTCCCATAAGACGCTTATCAATAGCCAGAACACTGGTTTTCATTTCAGTCTCTTTGCATGCTACTAGCTAATGAGGTCGACTTTTTATTTTTTTTACATTAGTAGCGGAAATAGGGGTAAAACGGCCCACTTAGTTTTATGGAATTTCAAGAGGTTTTCAAGAATTTTAAGAGATCTTTGCGTATTTTAAGAGATTTTAAAATTTTTCGTGGAATTGTAAATAATTTGAAGAAGCTTGTAAAAATTTAAAGAAATTTTGACGTTTTTAAAATCATTTTAAGGAATTTAAATATTCCTCGTGGAATTAAAAAAATTTCAAAAATTATTTTCGATTTTTAAAGGATTGTGTGAGGTTTTCGTTTCCAAGAATTTTTATTTAGAGATTTTAATGTATTTTAGGAAATTTCAAAGTTCCTTTTTGTATTTTAAAGGATGGAATTTAAATAAAGGATTTTAAATAATTTTGAGGAATTTTGAAACAATTAGTGAAAATTTAAGGGTTTTCATGAAATACCAACAAATTTGAAGGGATTTCGTCGAATTTTAAGATGTTTCTAGGAATTTCAAGAAATATAAGAAAAATATAAGAAAAAGTTTCAAAGAATATATAAAGAGTTTGTAGGAAAAGATAAGCTCGAAAAATTATTACAAAATTGCTAATATATATGTGCATATATATTGTAACCTTTCATTATTTTGAGAATTAAATTACTATGGTTTAATGATTTAATAACCAAAGGTTACACTGCGCCTCAACTTATTCTTGCTAAGGCGGTTCATTATTTAAATAATGAATGACTTAATATTTTAAATTAAATAATTAGATTAATTTTATTGGACGCCAGGTTATTTTGATATTACATTAAAGATACTCCAAAATAACCAAAAGAGATTCTTAATTGATTTTGAATGATATCAATAATTACTTAAAATAAACACAATGATTGTCCAGCCATACTCAACAAGTAGAGGGGTCGAGGTAAAGGAGCATGATTTATTTAAATCATGACTAATCATGGGGTTACACCCCCTTACAATTATTTATAACATTTACGATAGATGGTTCTCCTAATTTAGATCATTAAATTAAGACACAAATTACTTATTAGAGTTTGATCTAAATATCCTAAGAATTATTCAGTTAATCAAATAAATGATAATGATTCATGAGAATCCAATTTATTTTAAATTGTTGAAATGATTCAATAATGATTGAATATATGATTTTCATTTATTATATCAAATTCTCAAAATGGCAGTTGAGATTATTCAATAGTGTATTATATAACACGCCATTTTAGAAAATGAGCATCAACATTATTTTCAAACAATCAATAGTACAATTTCAATAATTGATTTCATAGTTAAAATAATTAGAAAAACCATAATGATTCCAGAAAGGAATTCAAAGAGACAATATAGAAAACATAAAGGATCGAATGACTAGCATACCTGACGACTATTAAACTTGACTGATTCAAATTAACAGGCACACGCCCAAATTTCAATATAATCCAATTTTATCCAATATTACTATCCTTCAGGATCTGGCCTCAATAGGCTTTTTAATCAGTAACCGGTACACCTTCGATATTTCAATGACCATTAAAAATACTCAGATACAAGAAAATGTCAAAACGACGATAGAGAACGGAATGGCGAGAGAAATCTCGTCTTCCGTCTTGTCGGCGAGCGGACGGAAATGACATATAAATGACGCTCACTAAAGTCTCAGCCGATTGGCTGTTGAGAGTCTGTCGTTCAGCGACTATAATGCACTACGCCGATTGGCTATCGTTCGTAGCAATGTCCAACACTAGGGATGTGAGTCGATGAAACGTTTCAATGAAACATTGAAAGTTTCATGAAACAATGAAACGTTTCATTGGACCAAAGTTTCTGAAACATTCCAAAGTTTCATAAAACATATATGCGCATGCGCGTTCACATCATGTTGAAGTTAGGTCATTTTGTGTCGTGCTAGATTCGAAATGAAGAAAACATCATTTCAGTATTGTTATAATTGTATTTTATTATTAATTTATGTATATAAGTTAATTTATTATATATCTAATGATTTAATTTTTTTAACTGCTTATTTATTTCAATTTTTTATTATTTTCAAATTTCCCGCCCTAATATTTGAAACTTATGAAACTTTGAAACGTTTCAAAAGTTTCATGAAACTTTTCATTTGATCAAAGTTTCATGAAATTTTACAACCCTATCCAACACTAAATTCGCGCACTGCTCCGCTGGTTGCTACACTGAAATGCATTAATGCCTTCCCTTGTAAACATGTCTACCCAACCCTGATTTCCAATTAGGATATTTCACAATCACTACCAGTTCGAAAAATATTGACCCCGAGAATACTGGGTATGCACATAGCAGACGTCCAATGCATTTTCTCATGCAAAAGTTTTGCGGAAAACGCAATCATGGGACGCCAGCCTCAGAAAGATAGAATGGAACGAACAACCAATAACCTCATCCTTGGATTTGAAAGAGGGCCAACTGGCCCTAATGTTTCTAGTTAACAAACAATAAACAGTCGTCTGAAATTAATAATAATTCCAACTTACAGAAATGTCCCAGTCTGGTAAAGTTTCAGAGCAGGGTTGTGCACGTAATATACCTTAGGTAAATTACATGAAGTTTTTTACGTAATCTACGTACGTATATTACATCCTGAGTTTTTTACAAAACGTAATATGCGTTTTCAAAATGGCGCCATAGCATCTGATTGGTTGCTATAGGCTTGAGCACAATCGTGTACTTATCCCGTGTCCTAATACTCTATCCTTTTCTATCACATTGTTCTATCTCTCTTGTCACGTGACCGCAAAAGAGATAGGGCAGAGATGAAAATCCGATAATGAGAGAAAAAGGTTTTTTTCTGATAGTCGTGACGTTTCTATATGAATTGCATAGCCATGCCAGGAAGTTTCATTCGGCTGTTCCGATTCCGACGAATCCGATTCCGATTCCGAATGAAACTTCCTGGCATGGCTATGCAATTCATATAGAAACGTC